>VZTL01070943.1:0-18563 GCA_013400535.1 Scopus umbretta
AACTGGGATTAAACCATGACAACAGCCAAAAAAGAATGTTTATCTGTCACTATCTTGAAGCAGATAACAAATTCATAATGTAAAAGATTAGGTTTGCAAGGCAAAGTTTTGGTGGGGGGGGGGGCTATAGGGGGGCCTTCTGTGAGAAGCTGCTTGAAGCTTCCCCTTTGCCTGGTAGAACTGATGCCAGCCAGCTCCAAGACAGACCGGCTGCTAGCCAAGGCCAAGCCAATCACGATGGTGGTAAAACCTCTGTGATAACATATTAAAGAAGGGGGAAAAAAATAAACCAATGGGGGACCTATGCTGCAGTAGTCTGTTCCTGAAGGACTGCGCCCTGTGGAAATGACCCATGCTGGAGAAGTTCATGAGGAACTGTAGCCCTTGGGAAGGGAAGGACCCACATTGCAAAAATTCTTGGAGGACTGTCTCCCATGGGAGGGACCCCACGCTGGAGCAGGGGAAGAATGTGAGGAGGAAGGAGCGGCAGAAACAACATGTGATGAACTGACTGCAACCTCTGTTCCCCATCCCCATGTGTCACCTGGGGAGAGGAGGTAGAGAAAAACAGGAGTGAAGTTGAGCCTGGGAAGAAGGAAGGGGTGGGGGGAAGGTGTTTTATTTCTCATTACCCTGTTCTGATTTGATTGGTAATAAATTAAACTAATTTCCCCAAGGCGAGTCTGTTTTCCCAGTGATGGTAATTGCTGGGTGATGTCCCTATCCTTGTCCTGACCCACAAGTCTTTTGTTATGTTTTCTCTCCCCTGTCCGTATGAGGAGGGGGAGTGATAGAGAGGCTTTGGTGGGCATGTGGCACCCAGCCATGGTCAACCCACCACAAAGATTTTTCTGAAAATTCCAGCTACATACTATCTCAAAGTATTTTAGGACTTCTTTATTTTATTTTGCAAAGTCATCGCTGAGATACACTTCTGACTTTTTAAATCAGTTTGCATTAAGCACTTTAGATGGGAACAGACAATGGTAGTATTCAGGCTACATGCTGAAATGTACTTCAAATTACTATTATTTAGCTGTAAATAGAGTATTAACCCATATTGTTCCTTAAGACTTTAGAAGCTTCCAGTTTTATCAGATCAAACAAATCTTTATGTATATTGCCCTAGGAAAAGGTTTCTGCCTTCAGTCTGAGTCTTTACAACTTTTCTTCCTACAGTGTTTATCATATTTCAAGTTCAAACACTGATATATTCTTTTTTCTAGCTTTATTGTTATTTTGAACTCATATAAGCAGGATGCAGTGCTGCTGTGTGATTTTCACTTTCCTATTTCTTTGGTTTTTGGGTTTTGCCATTCCATTCCATTCTCCTGTAACTCCCTTCATTCCTGACAAAGATTGCAAATTATTCATATTCCTGTTGCAAGGTTCTTCAACTAACCCTGCTTTTTTTTTTCTGATGTCAGAGTTGAGGTTTCCATATTGAATTTTAGCAATTAATGGAATTCATTTTCACCTAGACATATCATTATCAAAAATCTCTGTTGCCCTCTTCCTGTCCTTTTTTCTCATAGATTATAAAATATGTGCTCTAAATAACATGGCAAAGCCACATAAATATTCCTTTGTGTGTCTGTTCTTAAAACTCCCTTTTAAATTTGGTGGTTGTTCCTATTAACAAGCAGAAAAAAAACACCCCAAACACTAGAAAACAGTGAAGCAACAACTATTCATTTACAGTCGTGTTGAACAACATTTTAGCTTCTGCTCCCTGGTCATTTTACTTATTTGCTTGCTTAGATTGCCATATCATGGGGCAAGTTTTGGTCTTGCTTTCAGTAATGCACAGCTCAAATAAACTAGCTCTGACTAAATAAAACAACTGAATAACTCTATTTCCTACTGTGCCACTGTAAAGTTAAAACCTAAATTCCCTATGGAATCTTAACATGTTAATGTCAGTTACTCCTATTTCAACAATGCTTGTTAAACATTTAGCAACATTGTGTTATAAGTAGAAAATTTAGCTTGTGTGGCCCCACAAGCTAGCAACACAGTCTTTTGTCACATGCAAGTTCAGTTGTAAAAGCAGAATCATTTAAAATTAGTCTTTAGCCTGAAGTGTTCTGCTGTGATTTATTGTATGGAAAAATCCATGATGTTGATTACACGCTGTCTTTATGTTATATGGTGTATTTTAGCACCTCTTAAGAGCAATCCAAACAAAGAGAAAATACCTTAACACTACTCAGAAGTCTCTTTTCCTGTGCTACATTAAAGGTTAAAGAAAGGATATACAATCTCCCCTCAGGTGGAGTGGGCTTCATCCAGAACACTGAGGGCACAACAGAGGCTAGAATACTGTAATCAGTGACATAACAATTAAGTAATTTTATTTCCGTGCTGCTCAGAAAGAATTTCTGACAACGAACAGTTACACAGAGTAACAATGTTGTATGAAAGAATGAAATGCTTGTACAATATGAAATGTACAGTTCTCAAAGTGACCAAGAACAGAAATTGATGGATTTGTGTAACTGTGCAATAGCGCTATTGTCAAAGCTTGCTATAGATGACTAACTCTAGTGATTTGAGCCAATGGGTTATTGCTGTACAGCTGGCTTAAATACACATATCTATAAAAGCCTGAGTGAATGTGGAATTGCATCCCATGATCAGCCAACTTCAAAATGGATTTGAAATGACTGAACTCTCAAAAGGAACAAGGGTGTGCACAAGCAGTAGGCTAAAGCAAGCTGTATAAAACCAATATGACAGGATGTGGAAATCTAGAAAAATATTTTCAAAAGACATTTGCATCAACTGTGCACATCTTTCAAATTCTAAGTCAATAAACCTACAGTAATATGAAAAAAATATAAGACCTGGGATTCATGAAATAAAATCCAGTATACAGATGTAAATATAAAATGTAAAGAGTGGTTTTTTATTAGTTTTAAAACAAAATTAAAATACACTGGACTTGGATTCATTTAGTACCAACATTCAGCCATTGTATCAGGTTTACAATTACATATTGATATAGTCAAAATTTCTGAGTATGAGAATAACAGAAGCTTCTGCACAGACGCTACATGTCTCAAAATACCAAGATTCACTTCTTCTTCAAATTACACAATCGTTTTCTAGAATATTATATATAAATACCATGTCAATTATATGAAGTTAGAATTTCTGTTGTGCCATGACTATCAGTGACTCTAGACCTTGAAATACTACATTTTTATGCCAAATTCAGGATCAAAAATATTTCATTGTTTTTTAAAAGAAAGGTGTGGCAACCTGTTGCATTGTATAGTCATCTGCATTATGATGAATGTTACAGCTTTCATAACTGAGAGAACAAAATCTAAAACCAGTAACACAGGGAACTGCAGTTGCAGTGGCTGGCAAATCCCACAGTCACAAAGAAATAGTTACTATTTATTGCTCTTATTTATTTTTAATATCTATATTTTCACCTCATTTTTTAAATTTAAAACATCAGCTTTTCAAGTCAGAATTCAGTAAATATTATTGTCTTTATTTTACGCCAGCAGTAAAGTGATCCTAAATCCAATGCAATACAGATTTCCTCAGAGGTGAGAAAAGAATTAGGTCTTAGGATTCAGCATTACATTTAATAGGTATATTATTTATACCATACTATCACTTTTTCCATTAGTGTTTTACATATTTCAATATACCATTAACAAGAAGCCCAGAAGAATAAAAATAGACTCTGATATTCTTACAAAAATAGGTGAAGACCTTGTATTCTATCATGCCAGACCTTAACCTGAGTAAGCAAAATATCAGAAGTCTTTAAGAAATCTAACAAAACAGGGAAAATCATTATATTTTTTCCCCATCATATGAAGAATATCTGAATTTCCTTCACAAGATTAGCAAGAACAATAATAATGATTGCATTTGGTTCACATTATTATAGTATGAATTAAAGGTGAACACAGGCATAAGTCTCACCTACATTTCACCATTGCTCATATAGGTTGGGAATGGCAGCCTAAATCCTTGACAGTGCTGTGCACATCAGACCACAGTTAGGGAAAAACAAGCAGTACTGGTGTTTGGTATTTAATCTCTTGGAAATTACAAAGACAACAGGACTGGCCATGAGATTACTTGACTGTGCGATGCACTTACCAATGTGACACAGCTGCGTGATCGCAGATCAGATATTTCCAGTGAAGAGAAGGAGGAGCAATGCTCATACCTTACCTAAACCATCATGCACATTTCACCTGTAATGAAAAACAAAAATCCTCAGACTAGAACAGACACAAAGATGGGCCACTGGCAAGACTGGAAAATGGGCATCTTACTATTAAAGAGAAGAGAGGAGTAGTTTTGATCTAAGAAAATTAAGTCCAGCAAAGGATCTGGTTATTTTCCTTAAAGTTATCGGGATGTGGCCATTAGGAAGCATCAAACTCTATTAAAACTTAAGGACAGATAGTGGCACAAGAACCAACATGGATGTATTTAAGATAGGAATTGGGCTCATTGTCAGAAACATCCAGGATGTACTGTTCTGTCAGTAGGAATAGTGGGAAAAAGAAAACAAAGTGGTGTTAAGATAATGCTTGGTAAAATCATGTATGTTTGTAATGATAAAAGACTGCATTTTTTTTTTTTTTTTAATCCAGGAATTGCCTTCCACTTCTATAGCTCTGTGAGAACATCCTATGTTTTGTGAGTAAGTTTTGGGTTGACCTTGGCTGGCTGCGAGGTGCCCACCAAGCTGTTCCATCATTCCCCTTCCTCAACAGGTCAGGGGGAGAAAACATAACAAAAAGTTGTTCCCCTGCTCTAGCGTGTGGTCCCTCCCACAGGATACAGTCCTTCATGAACTTCTCCAAAATGGGTCTTCCCCACAGGATGCAGTTCTTCAAGAAGTGCTCTAGCATGTATCCTTTCCATGCGGTATAGTCCTTCAGGAGTAGACTGCTGCATCGCGGGTTTTCCACAGACAACTGTTCCTGCCAGAAAACCTGCTCCTGCATGGGCTCCTCTCCATGGGCTGCAGCACGTGCCAGGAGCCTGTTCCAACTTGGGCTTTCCATGGGCTGCAGCTGCCTTCAGGGCATATCCACCTACTGTGGCAAGGGGTCCTCCACAGGCTGTAGAGTGGATATCTGCTCCACTGTGGTCATCCATGGACTGCAGAGGTACAGCCTGCCTCACCATGGTCTTCACCAATGGCTGCAGGGGAATCTCTGCTTTGGCACCTGGAGCACCTCCTCCCCCTCCTTCTTCACAGACCTTGGTGTCTGCATGGTCCTTCCTCTCACATATTCTCACTGTTGTCTTTCAGTTGTTGTGCAGTGTTTTTTACCCTTTCTTAAATATGTTATCACAGAGGCACTACCAGCATTGCTGATGGAAGGGGGAGTGAAGATTTCATTCCTCATAATTTGACTCTGGAAGCAAGAATACTATTGGCCTTACAAGTCACTTGGAAAATATTTAAAAGAAGGAAATATTATGAAAATAGCTCAAAGAAAACTAAACTACTTCATCTTCCTTCCTTTACATCATAGCTTTTGGGAGCAACAGAGAAGGGTATTGGTGAGCTGTCTCAATGACAGCTCAGAAAAAAGCAATGTTCATCTTTATTAAATGAGATCCATAGAAACTAGATAGAACTGTACAAAAGACAAGTGTTATCAGTGAGATGACCTATCAGATCAATTCATTCTCCAACTGACCAGCAAAATTAAGCATTCCTGGTAATAGATTCATGTGTAGTTAAAAAGCAGGAAAGAATGAGAGACATTGTCTGTTTTGAAGTCCACCTTGTTGCACACATTTACCTAACTCTATTTTATAGACCATAGAGGTGATGAGATAATGAAAATATTGAATGGATAGAATTAATTTCATACTATTGGTGTATGTCACTTGATGAGGAATTAATAAGAATTTGCCAAAAAGAAATATATCATTCACTCCACAAACCCACTCTTTTAATCAAAGCTCACTTTCTTATCAATGGATATACTTGTTCTATTAAGGGTGAATAATATGAAGTGTTCACCCACAAAATATTAATCATTATGTCATTCTCTACCTATTAGTAAATACATTTTTCATAGTTGCTATTAAAATATGGGTTTGCATTTCTGTGTGTACCATACGACCCAGCATATTTGACTGTGAAAAAGAAATAACGGACATACTAAAATCTTAGAAAGTTACTTCATTTTTGAAAGTTTGCATATGGTGAGTCAGTTCCGTGGATATTCATCAGTGATTATTAATCAACTGATACCTATCATCAATCCTTTCTAAAGCAACAAATTAAGCAAACTTCATAATGGACTTCTTATAGCTAAATAATATAGAAGGTGAAAATGTTTTCCAAGAGGTCCCCCATTTCTTACAGGTTCAGGAGACTGATGTTCTGTATGTGGAAGGCTTTCTGGGGACTTTGGATTCATTCAGAGTTTATTTACAACATATGATATATTTGACTGTGAAGCCAGCTTAAGAACTTCTAAGTGTCTCTCACCCATGGCTGCCCATCTTTCCTCCACACAAAAAATTAGCTGTCTCCACAGTTCTGTCAGCACAATTTTCTGAGGGGCTGCACTGTAAAGCCAACCACTGAAAAAGTCCAATGTGAGATGACCCAGCACATTGATGTATAATAATGTGAGTGTTGCCCACCCAAAATGTCTAGCAAATGCATATTAGCCTACTGGAGTATATACAGTTGGGCTGTTGCAGAAAGTAATCTCCAGTACTGTGAGTAAGAGTAAGAGATTTGACTTCAAAGTCATCAGATATATTCTGGCAGAAACATTGACTTTAAATCTTTCATGAAACTACTGCATCTCATTAAATACTAATTTAATAATCTATTTTTTCAATAATTTCTTTTCATGTGGCATGTAGCATGCTGAAGAAATGAGTTTCAAAGATGAATGATACACAGATCATATCTATTTTTCCATCCTTTATCACCGTCTTTCAGTAGCTTTTACAAGATTTCATAGAAAGTGTCTCCGGTAGTAAAGCATGGAATTTTCCTAAGTTCCAAATGTGGACCTTAAGTCCAAGATTGTACTGCTTTTCACTGGGATAGAGTTAATTTTCTTCATAGTAGCTCATATGGTCCTATGTTTTGGATTTGTGACCAAAACAGTGTTGATAACACACCAACATTTTAGTTATTGCTGAACAGTGCTTGTACAGCATCAAGGCCTTTTTTGTTTCCACACTGCCCTGCCAGCAAGTAGGCTGGGGAGTGCACAAGATGTTGGGAGGGGATACAGTCAGGACAGCTCATCCCAAGTGACCAAAGGGGCATCACACTCCATACAATGTCACACTCAGCAATAAAAGCTGGGGGAAGAAGGAGGAAAGGAGAACATTCAGAGCGATTGCATTTGTCTTCCCAGGTAACCATTACACATGATGAAGCCCTGCTTATTGGAGATAGCTAAACATCTGCCTCCTGATGGAAAGGATTGAATGAATTCCTTATTTTGTGTTTGTCATGGTTTAACCCTAGCCAGCAACTAAGCACCATGCAGCCGCTTGTTTACAACGCCTCGCCTCCACCAGTGGGATGGGGGAGAGAACAGGAAGAGTAAAAGTAAAAAAATTCATGGGTTGAGATAAAGATGGCTTAATAATTGCAATAAAGTAAAATAGTACTAGCAGTAATAATAATACTACTACACAAAACAAGTGATGCCCAATGCGATTGCTCCCTACCTGCTGACCGATGCCCAGCCCGTCCCCGAGCAACGATCGCTGCCCCCCGGTCAACTCCCCCCAGTTTCTATACTGAGCGTGACGCCATATGGTATGGAATAGCCCTATGGCCAGGTTGGGTCAGCTGTCCTGGCTGTGCCCCCTCCCAGCTTCTTGTGCCCCTGGCAGAGCATGGGGAGCTGAAAAGTCCTTGACTAATGTCAGCACTGCTGAGCAACAACTAAACCATCAGTGTGTTATCAACACTATTCTTCTACTAAATCCAAAACACAGTGCTATAGCAGCTACTAGGAAGAAAATTAACTCTATCCCAGCTGAAACCAGGACAGCTTTGCTTGTGCACACAGTTTTTGCTTTCATTATCAATCTTTATTTCATCTCACAAGTTTTCTCACTTTTATCCTTCTGAGTCTCTTTCCCATCCCGCTGCTGGGGGAGTGATCAAGAAGCTGTGTGGGGCTTAGCTGCCCACCAGCATTAAACCACAACAAAGATTAAACTGTGCATAATTTCTTTCCCTCGCTCATGATTAGAAATATTTTCTTAATATATTACCCATATTTTTACTGCTGCAGGTTAAACACATTCACTTTTCTCCGTGCAGTACAGTAAACCAGACTATTCTTACCTTTCCACCAGCCACCTTCATGCATTTAAAACCTTTTTATTCTGTTCCTGACCAAGTCTTCTAATTGTTAGGTTAAATAACACAAATTAGTTCATGCTCTCCTCAGTTTTGATAATTTCTAACTTTCTGGTTGTTTTCCATATTTCCCAATGGACTTGTATCCCCTGTTGAAATTAAGAGGTCACAAATGGAATCATATTCATCCAGAAGAAGATGAAGTTAATGAATCCCTGAATGGGATTTGAATTCTAATTCTAATAAGATAGCCTAAAGTCATCTTTGTTGATTAAAATTACCTCAGGGTTCAGTATATTTTCCATCCAGGAAGAAGTAAGTTCATAAATCATTTGATAGTTAATATAAATCTGATTTATAAAAATTTCTTTTTTTTCAGAATTTTTTTTTAGTTTTGAACTTTCTCTGACAGAATTTTTTAAAGATTGTTCCACAAACTTAAAATTTAAAAATAGCACACAATAGCATTTTTAAATTTGATTTTAACTATATTGTACTTACATTGCAATGACTGCGGAATCACGGTTTGACAATTATCACAGTTTCGTATTACTAGAAGTTTGAAATATTTCTAGTGGCTCATCATCATTCTATGTTCTTCATACTTAATGAATGCATTTTTAACATGTAGGTATATTAATCACATTATAATCTAATTACAAGAAATTATCCATAGTTATAGCTATCAGGACAAAGCTATTGTGTATTTCATGGTGCAGTATGCTTATAACCACCATATTAAATAGTAATTCTCTACTGAACATGGATATTCATAAGTTAATTATCACAACAGTATTTATTCAAAACATACAGTGTAAATGGTAGGGTTTGTACTGCTCCAAGTCATATTATGCGCCTAATTATATCTCAAAGACTTAAAAGGTAATTCATGTTCCAGGTTAATAAGGACAAATAACTCATGGCGTTCCTGAGAAAAAAGTTGCAGATAAAGTAATTTGTTATGGATCATATTCTACATATGTACTTCTGCAAGAGTGAATATCAAAGGGATTTGTGGTACTCTTGCCCTTTTTATTAAGAAAATTGGTGATTGTTTTCAACCAATTATTTTCATACTTTCAAGGCATGCCATTTGTTTTCATTAGAAGTTTTCACTTTAATGTTCATAGCTTGTGGGTTATTAATTTAAAATACAAGTAAAATCTTTTTCTCACACCTCATATCTGAGTTTGTGCTAAACCATTTAGGAAGGTAAAATTTTGTAATAGTAATAGAAGTAATGTAGCCATTTCAATTTTGTTTTGATATGTTGTATTCTCTCCCTAATCCATGTAATCCACTTTCCAGCTGTTTGCTTTTCTAAGTTTTCCTTTTTCCATGACAAGCAATGTCGCTAAAGAAATATAAGAACACATTTGTAGTTATTCTCCCAAAGCACTGCACATTGTTTCATTTAATTAAAAATATTAAAAGTATTAATTAAGTAAAAGTATTTTTGGACTTACTTTTGAGCAAGATCATTTTAAAACAAGCCTTTTGCTACTGTCTGTAAAAGTAATTCTTGTATGTGTCCTTATCAAGCCACGTGTTTACATGACTTCTTAGCATTACATACTTCATTTTAAAAGACCATACCAAATGCTATAGATCACTGAATAAGACCAAAAAAAAAAAAAAA
Organism: Scopus umbretta; assembly: GCA_013400535.1. Classification (NCBI taxonomy): domain Eukaryota; kingdom Metazoa; phylum Chordata; class Aves; order Pelecaniformes; family Scopidae; genus Scopus; species Scopus umbretta. The sequence goes on from VZTL01070943.1 coordinate 9,990, forward strand.
AAAAGTTTCCCAANNNNTCATTAAAAAAAAAAAAAAAAAAAAAAAAAAAAAGTTTGCCAACAAGGAATACATGAAAATGAAATCTGAAAATGTACACAAAAAGATGTTTTACCTATGCAATTAGAAGACAATCTTTTGTGATAAATGATTGTACTTCTTTCCTCACTGGAAAGCACAAGGCTTTGTCAAAACAATAGTTAATTATAAGGCATATATTTGCCCTCCTTCTTGCAAAGTTTTCCTTCTGCAGTCAATCTGGCTGCCTTCTGTGGTATGTTTTCTCTAACAACTACACTGCATATAGAAGTTAAAGGGAATATCAGGTATCAGGGTTGTATCAGGTTGGCTTGACATAAGCTTCTCCAATCCAGAAATCAGACCATTTCATTAACAACCATGGAACTGTGGCAGGTATCATTAAGTTCTGCTGAGATCTAACAAAGTTCCAACTGAGACAACACAGGTTTGTGAGTCACACATTTTGCTCATAGTTAAAGGAGTACAAATAGTGCAGTAGATTATTAGTTTGCAGTAAACATTGTAATGAACACATTCTTGCTGAGAAGAGAGGATTCAGAGAAAAATGAGTAGTCACCGTTCAAGTAAATAGATTAACCCTAACAGTAGACACTGAAAGCATTATTTTCTCTTAAATATGCTGAAGGTAAAGCTTTTGAGAATCTAAAGTCATTAAATCAAATAAAAATGACACATCTCATTTGAACTGACCTTTAAATCATTACACTGGTTAAGAAACAATCTAAAAACCAGAGTGTTAGTTTGGAAAATATCATTTGGGCCTTTAGCTAAGTAGCAATTCAACAGGTGATTAATATGCCTCAAAGGGCTGTCTTCAGCATCTATATCATGTAATTGGAAGATGAGGACAGAATCTTTACTTCTTTCTTTCCTCCTGCCTGCAACATGGAAACATAACTACAAACTTAAATGTTGTACAAGTAATCATTTATTTTTGCTTCAAATTTCTAGCTGCAAAGATACTTGTAAGTGCTTCACTGCAGTCTTGAGCTTGTCTATTTGTGCCTTATAGCACTGTAGGATATATTATATTTATCCTTAACTGCTTCTTTTTTTCCTGAAAATTATAATGCAGATAATAAAATATTAAAGAAAAATCTGAGAGCTGTATAATATACACAAGTTACAGCTGGATGAGGAACATTTAAGCTCTGAGGCCTTTTATAAACTGCACCAGAAGTGATGCTTTAGAGGAGCCTTTTCAAGAGTATTTATGGGATATATGAGCTTTTAGATTTAAGCTGCTATGGCCCAGATCTCTGAAAATCTTTAAAGTGAAGTTGCATGTTCTTTTACTGCCTTTGATTTAAAAAGAGAAACAAACACCACATAACAGCAGCAAACTTGGGATGTAAAAATCTGAGTGCACTTTTAGTGGGTAAATGTGGTGGTGGTGGGATTACATGTACATAATTGCTACATAATTTTGAGGTGGCAAAACATAAAACTTCTTATTCATTGGAAGGTGTCTCTTATCCTAAACCAGAACTTCAGCTGTTTTCAGTAATACAATACTCATGTAGTTGTTGTAAAGTCTAGACTCACACATTTTTTAAATCAACATTAATTTATTTAGTTTTTAAATAAAAGCCCAAGTGGCTTTTTTCACTTGGTATAGAAGAGTTAAAACAATCAATGTTTATCCTGGAAGCTTTTGCTGCTTAAGGGATTACTAGATTATATGTACCCTAAAATTTTTTCTGTCTTTGGACAGATAAAGGAAATGTACTGTACATGGTGTACTATTATATGCTGAATTGACATGGAATATTCTTTTCTTGTCCATGAACTAAAGCAGTAGTAGCAATGTAATAGTCACTTACTAGTACACATCATGCAGTCTGATGCCATCAGACGTGAACTATCAATGTCATCTGCATGAACTAATTAGATTGTGTAATTTCTATCAGTATACTCATTCATCAAAGTACATTTGAATATCTTAGCCCATTAGAATGAAATTTTATTTTCTTTTGATCATTCAAGAAGAATATTACATTGTTATATGCATTTTATTAAACAAGAGCTGGAAAGTGTATCATATTACATTATGACTATTACTAGTAAGAAGATAAAAAAAGAACATATTACTGACAGTTCTCAGACATTTATCATTTATGCAACATTCATGAATTTTAAGTAAAGCAATCAAATACAATGGTAACCAAAATTACTAACAAAGAATAATCTACATCAAAATTCTAACAAATGCAGATGCTCCCCAAGCTGTTATTCTACTTCAGGGAATATTCCTCATAAAAAGCATGAGGACTATATTACTGGATTCAATAGGTAGCCATTTTGTCTATATAATCTCCTTGTATATTTGAATGAATGGTTCTTTTATCATGTTACATTCTGTTACATCAGTGAAATCTAACTGCAGAAGGGCCAAATGCTGCCCTGACATTTAATTTTAAACTGGTGGACAGGTGACGGTCAGGCAATTCAATTAATTTTAATAGACTAGACTATAATACAAAATTATTTTAACATTCACAGAAACACCCTGTTTGTTTTTATTGTTTGTCTTGGACTTCTTTACAATCCTACAACACATTGTTTGTTCAAGGAAGGGTGTTAGCCTTTTACTTCTTTTATAAGTGGAGGATCACAATACTGATGAAAGTGCTCACTGGAGCATATGATCTTTAATAAAGTGGGGCAGGATAGAAAAATTTTGCTTATTACATCATGCAAGAGATTTCTTTATAACTCTGAAACCTCACACATTTCATTTTCCAGCTCCTCAAGTACAAGTACACTTTCATTTATTTCTCTCCTATCGTGCAATCTGACAGACTCATGCTGTGTCCCAACACCACTAATACCTTCTTCTTCCCTCCAGACTTTTCTCCTAGGCTCCTCTACCCCCATGCATATGTTTCCATTGCTTCTTTCTGCTCTGACGCTTCTGCTCATCTACTTCTATTAAATTTTAATTTCCCTCTCTAAATTACTTTTACTCTCTTCTTCCTCTCCCTAAAACCTGGCATTTTCCTTCCCTACCTAGCCTTATTTTCACTCCTTTCTCTCCACTCAAAAACTCCCACTCTTACTTTTTTCCTCAAATATCTCCCTTTCATCTCCTCCCTGTGATTTCCTAAATGACCCAAACCTCTGCTTCTTATATATCCACCCCTCGTGCTTTTTTTTTTTTTTTTAAATTAAAGAATAGAAGACTTTTTTCTCTTGCATTGGAAGCCAGAAAGTCCTTGACTAGTATAAACACTACTTAGCAACAACTGAAACACTGATGTGTCATCAACATTATTCTCATACTAAATCCAAAACACAACACTATACCAGCTGCTAGGAAGAAAATTCACTCTATCCCAGCTGAAACGAGGACATCCACAGACCTTAAATAATTCTAAGGAAAGACCTAAGCTAGAAAGGTGCTGAGCTGGCTGGTCCCTGGATCCTGTCAAAAGAGAGAAGAAAATGCACCTCTTTACAAATGAGTGGCAAAAAATACCAACCAAACAAAAAACCCCAAACAGTTAAAGTACTCAGATACTGAAGAACTTAACATCTTTCTGTTTCTTTGTCCAGTTCCCTTCATGACCAGCAAAATTTACCCCATGAAAAAAGGAAAAAATCTCCAACTTTATTCCCTATGATTGTATCTGTGGTCTAATACAGGATGGATCTCATTGATTCAGTAGTTCACTGTATTTATTTTAAGAGGAAGAGAAACATTTAAAATTACACTATGAAAACAGAGACTGACAAATGCTAAGTAGCAAATATTTCATCCATAATTCCACTATTAAGAATCCAAAAGACAAATAAAACACCAAAACTGTTTTGTCTTGTGCTGTAAAGGAGACAAAATCAAGAAATTATAATTTTCTGTTACAGATGTTCTGAAAATGAGTCAGCTGTTATAAGCAAGTTTTCAGGATCTGCAGATGTTCATTCAGAGATTTAGGCATCTAATCCTTTGTATTCTGGTGTGTTTTCTATTTTCCATCATGGAATTTGCATCACCTATTTTATCCTTTCAGGAGATCGATGGATTTATAAAAACAGCTACCTTTAATTACAAGGACTGGATTGTAAGTGAGAGAACTTTTCATCTATCAGCTACAGTTAGGTCAAATGAAACAAGACATTAATGTAAGGTTTTTTTTGTTTTTGTATACAAGCCTCTGAAACACAAACAAGAAGATAAACTGCAGGATGATTATATTCATTAGGACTTTTGTGTCTACACCCAAATTGTGTATTCTATATCCTAAAATTTCTTTCAAAGACCTTGACCAACAAGGTACAGTTGCCTGAATAGGAATAAGTATTCTGCCTTATCAAGCACCACTCATTAAAAATTTAATTTATTGTGTCTTAAATTTACTACTAATGCATTACTGCTTATCACTACTGAGGACCACATTTCACAGTGCGTTGAAGAATAGAAAAATCTATCCAGAGATGGAGCAGTAAACAGATGAAAAGTGCTTTTCAGTCTATTTTATATACAGCCCTATTTTCCCTCCTCCTGTAATTATCATATTTCAATAACATTTTAATAATAGTTGAAAATAGATTTCTGAGCAACAGTTATTACTACTTCATAGCACCATACATCTGCATAGGATTTACGCAGCATTAAAATCTCAAGAACTTAAAAATCAGATAACTGAATTGTCGTGGTTTAACGCTACCTATCAACTAAGCACCACACCGCCACTCGCTCACTCACTCCCCCACTGGGATGGAGGAGAGAATCGGAAGAGTAAAAGTGAGAAAACTCATGGGTTGAGATAAAGACAGCTGAATAGGTAAAGCAAAAGCTGCACATGCAGGCAAAGCAAAACAAGGAATTAGTTCCCTGCTTCCCATCGGCAGGCAGGTGTTCAGCCATCTCCAAGAAAGCAGGGCTCCATCCTGTGTAATGGTTACTTGGGAGACAAATGCCATCACTCCAAATGTCCCCACTTTCCTTCTTCTTCCCCCAGCTTTACATGCTGAGCATGACGTCATACGGTGTGGAATACCACTTTGGTCAGCTGGGGTCAGCTGTCCCAGCCGTGTCCCCTCCCAGCTTCTTGTGCACTCCCAGCCTACTTGCTGGTGGGGTGGTGTCAGAAGCAGAAAAGGCCTTGGCTCTGTGTAAGCACTGCTCAGCAATAACACAAATATCTCTCTGTTATCAACACTGTTTCCAGCACAAATCCAAGACATTGCCCCATACTAGCTACTATGAAGAAAATTAACTCTATCACAGCCAGAACCAGCACACAAATGTTATAGTGTTATTCATAAGTGCAGGTCTGCTGACATTTAGCAGTGTAGTCATGTGAAAAAGATCTGTGGGATTTGGTGCCAAGTTAGGACATACAGTTACAAATGCTGAAGTTCAATGTGCAGATGCATCAGATGAGGCAGAGAGACTACTAACCGTTAAAAATTTTATGCTTTGATTTACACTTCCAGGTTCTTAAATGTTTTATTTTAGTTTCATAATGTTGGGTGTGATTCTGACAAACCAAAATTTTGGCAAAGACACAGATATTGCCTTATATCCCTTTGCCTAGTGAACTTGATATTCCACTGCACTCCTTGACTCTTTACTTGGCACATTAAAAAAGATCCACAGAGACCTTCTCACATGAGACAAATAGGAACTTCTCACAGTCAAGAAAGTCCTGAAATCATTGATTTCTAAGAAAATTCTCTCCCTGTTTTCAGAAAAGCTGAGTTTCTATTCATAGTAGTTGTAAAGAAACCCTATAAAGGCATGAAATGAGGAGCTGTTATTGCTGCAGCTGCTGTCAAAACTTAAAAGCACTAGAAGCACTACATATTTTTAGTGTTTATAGGAATTGTGATTTGGCTTGCACCTAAGAAACGAAGGTCTGTAATGAGCATCACAGAACCTAATGATTCCTTGGTTACTCTGGACTCAACCCCTCTGAGAGTGCAAATTGATGGGGTAGGCACACTTCTTCCTCATGCTCAGGCTGGGGGAGCCAGGCTTAGGCAGTCTTTCCACCTGGGGGTACCACTCCTGTATCCAGACAACAGAGAGCTAAAATATCAAGTTGAATTGGCTGTGCATCTAAACAGGTTTCTATGGGAACTGAAGAACCACGGTAGACAAAAACAAAGAAAACACATCTGTCAGAATGAGATGAGGTAATGAGGCAACTGCTGTGACCACGCAGAGATTCAGCCCAGGGACAGAGAGTCCAAGAAGGATCAGGGAGGGGAGAGATGCTTAGGAGACATCTATGTTCAAATAATCATTGCCAAGAAGTCATAAAATACGCCCTAGCATGAAGAGAAATTACTGACAATATTGGAATTTTAGAAAGCAGAGGCTGAACAGGAAAGCTATTTACTTAAAGAAGAGATTAATTACAAGTTACAATGAACAGTCTGTGAACAGCCCAGGTTAGAGGAGGTGATAATTGTGAGGGTAAGAGGATAAGCAGAATTAAAATAGGGTAAATATGACCAATTCAAAAGGACTGTGTAGTGAACTAATGGCAAGATGTACCGAGTACAATATGAAGCACGAAGTAATTAAAAGACACAAATTGCAAAAAAGGACAAGATTATGTCATTGGCTATTGTATTTATTATTTTTAAGACCACCTTGTTGGCAGTTGTACACTGGGTTGTTGAAGAAAAAATATCTAAGAACTAATAAAAGCTACCTACTAATATTTCAAAAGAGTGAAAAAACATTCACAGACATTATCATTTTTTTTAATCATGGAAAAAATAAACAAAATCTTTTTTTTTTTTAAATTTCATTGATCTGGAGGAATTATTAACTCCTTCTAAATCTCAGCATTTTCAAATATGATCATGCATTTCTGTAATTCCAAAATTATTTCCTAGACCAATTCCCTGTGCTGTTCTCAGCCTAAGCTTTTGTTAGCAGACAGAAATGAACAGAATAAATACTCTACAATGAAACATATTGGCCCAATGAAATTAGGCTTTATATCAAAACAACAAACTGAATTTGTCTCCTAGACAGTGATCTCTGTTAACAGTAAAGGAAACAATAAAACAATCCACCGCAAGATTTTACAAGATTTACCTTACATCACACTTCCAAAGGGTGTATTCCAAATTCAGAAGGTCATTATGCAATAAAGCTAGCCATGTGAAGCACCATATTAAGAAAAATCTGTATAATTTATTTGTATTATATAAATATTTAGCATCATAGACTAACCTGTAGCAACTGTGTGAAAAAATATGATTTCTTCTTGAATATGTTTACCCGTTCGTAAGACTCCCTTCATTGAGATGTCTGTATATTTTTCCTTTTAACATCAGCAAATCTTTGTAGACATAAATCATGCAGCATAGGATAACATCTTTTTTAAATATAAGGATGACACACTACACCGCCAAATATTTAAACCAGAAAAGATTTCTCCCAATGTTTTTAAGTAGATGAGAAAAACTTCCCACTATTCCATTACTACATAAAGCTCGTGAGTATCTGACACTGGTGCTATTTTCCTCATGTGACAGGATTATTTGTTGCTGTCTTCTTTTTGGCTATGTTATTGCTATCGCTTCAATGCCCAGGCCACATTTTTTAAACAGAAGAGGGTATTTGTATAGAGAGGGTGGGGTCAGAATTCTACCTGAGGTGGTGGTGAAGAGTTCTGATACAGCTTTTTCATGAAGGCAAGTGTTATTGAAAGAACACCAGTATATGACCAGTAGCTATTAGAAGACAAAGTTATTCTGTCAGTTGATAATGGTAGGTTTTATCCATTTCTCTAAGGTTAATTAAAATGTCCTTGATTAAATGTTAAAAAAAGAAATTTTAAAGGACATGTTGCTAGCCAGCTACTCAAAATATATTTCTTCTGCTGAAATGTCAATAACCTTTCAGGCCTTACATTACTTTTACAGAAATAGAGATGGCTTCGCTTTTAAAGGAACTGCTGCTTCATCTATCAATCAAACTATCCTCTATTAATGTGTATTTAAAAAAAAAACAGAGTAAAAAAATTATGAGGTAGCTGTATTTTTGCATTCTAATCCAGTCAAACTTGTGATTAAACTGAAGAAGAATTCAGAGAAACATTGAAGATTTCTGAAAGTTTTTACTTTATATTCCGATACGTCTCTTAAAATAACAGTTTCTAAGTTTCAAAAAAGTGACGTTTCTAGCATGAGAAAAAAAAAAAAAAGTAAAACAATCTGGCAGAGACTAGCTTTTGAAAAAGGCAGTAATTGCAGCTGTGTTAGTGAAATAGAAATGGGATATGAATATTAAAACTTTTTTTGCATTAAAATATAGGTCAGTTTAGCAAAAGAATTTCTACAGTGGAAAAAAAAAAAACATAAGTAAAGAGAACCACATGGATCACAAGTTTAGTAATGGGATCTGGAGCCTTTCACTTTGAGGTCATGGGTTCAAGCTGAGCCCAATTTAGAACTGGCTAAAAGTTAATAGCAAGTAAAGGCCTTTTGTGACTTGTGTGTGAAATGTTATAACAATATCATATTACTTTCTACCGGATGAGTATTTATAATTTTAAACAAACAACCCCC
>VZTL01070943.1:18606-53051 GCA_013400535.1 Scopus umbretta
AAAAAAACCAACCCAAACACCAAAACTGAAATATTGTAGAATTCTTACTTTCCTTAACAAAGAAAGATCAAAGAATTAGTCAATATAAACAAAATACATTCTTCTTGAGCACTCCATGGTCTGGCTATACTGTAATACTATTTTTGTTTTGGAGAGATTAGCTTTTGAAAAAAAATGTTGTAAAGAGGTTATAATTTTACAATGTTGCATCAATATTTAGCCTTAATTTTTTCACCGTCTGATCACCAGCTTCTCTACTGACATTAAATTCAATACATTAGTCATTACTGGATGTAAGAACATAGCTGTTGTTGAAATGAAACAATCAAGACAATTAAAACAGAAATACTCCAGATGACAACAAGGGATTAAAAAAAGCCTCCAAAATGTGTCCAGGTAGGTTGTCATGAAGGAATAGAGTCAACATCACTGATCAAAAGAGAATTTGATCAGAACATGCAGACTGTGATTCCTACTTTTGAAAAGATTAGATTTTTAATATGGAAAGGGAGGAGTAAAAGCCAAGTATTACATTGTATTAAAAATTCAGTGGAACCTAGCTATGAAATGATTCATTCTTTGAAGTTGCCTGTCTTTATTCATTGATTATGGTAGGACCCAAGGACAACCTCACTTCTGTTTTAGGCACCTAAAGTAAATACCTGAAGTTTTCAAGGACAAACTGCATAGGCCTTATGTGTAATTCTAGAGTCCCGATTTCAAGAACAACCAGTCAGCAGCATTGTTCTCACTAATAACAACTATATTTTTATTGTTCAATTAGATACTGAATAGATGGCTTTTTCAAAGCCCTTTTAACAATTAATATTAAATCTGCTAGAGAGATAAGGAATATGCTCACTGCAGAATTGTCTTTGTTTCAACTGGTACAGAGTTAATTTTCTTCCTAGTAGCTGGCATAGTGCTGTGTTTTGGATTTAGGATGAGAATAATGCTGATAACACACTGATGGTTTAGTTGTTGCTCAGTAGTGTTTACACCAGTCAAGGACTTTTTCAGCTCCCCATGCTCTACCAGGGGCACAAGAAGCTGGGAGGGGGCACAGCCAGGACAGCTGACCCCAACTGGCCACAGGGCTATTCCATACCATATGGCGTCACGCTCAGTATAGAAACTGGGGGGAGTTGGCCGGGGGGAAGCGATCGCTGCTCAGGGACGGGCTGGGCATCGGTGAGTAGGTGGTGAGAGATTGCATTGTGCATCATTTGGTTTTTATATTCTTTTATCATTATTATTGTTATTTTCGCTTTTCTCTGCTGTCCTATTAAACTGCCTTTATCTCAACCCACAGGTTTTACTGTTTTTCTGATTCTCTCCACCATCCCAGCGAGGTGCGGGGAGTAAGAGAGCAACTGTGTGGTGCTTAGTTGCCAATTGGGGTTAAACCATGACAAGAATTAAAGAGGTTTGCATGTTTTCTGAAATTCTGGTTAGCTTGAGCCTCTATGTGTGAAGTCCTTAAAAACTCTGGAGGTAAATACACCTTAAATTATCAGTACAATTTTCACTCAATCTGTCAGTTGTGGATCTTTTTTTTTAATAAGTTGTCTAAAGTATCTTGCAGGCTGTGTTATTCCTCTTTGATGTTGCATCAAGTGAGAAAGATTAAAGTCTAGCTTGAATTTATCACTGATGACATTTCTGTTACTTTGGTCCATCAATCCTTTGTGATGGGAAGATGTCAGAACAAAGTCATCACAAATTATATAATGTCACTCCACCTAAGCCACAGTGCCAAATAAGCTGATGAAGCACACTGTTGTGGAGTCTATATCCTTCCATAGGGTACATTTATAGCTACATGCCTTTGATTTATAATTTTCCTGAGAAGATGAAATTCAGAAGGACCAAGACATTTTGGACTGATTGTTTTATATCCTGTGTGAGATCTTGGTCCTTTAGTATACTGAATAATGTCAATTTTTAAAGTATAATTCCCATCTATGGTCTTTTAGGATTCATTAAGTAAGTTGTAGAAACAGGAAGGAATTCAGCAGGAATTGAGGAATAAGTATTCTATGTTTGCACTTTTTATAGACATGCAGTTAAAGTTTTAGTTGTCACTTATGATAATTAACAGGGGGCAGCTTGAAATCCAAATGCTGAACAAAGCAAACAAACAAATTTCTAAACTGAGTCTTAAAAACATCAATAGGGAGATAGCTGTAGATGGCTATTATCACAGAGGTGAAACAATTGTTTTCCACATGCAGCATTGTACATTTACACCAATTTCACTATGTAGCTCTCTGCTCAACTCCAACATCAAAAAAGCCCAATATTTTCTGAGGGATATAGGAAGGTTTGTTGACACTTGTGCCTCAATGAACTACAGAGAATGCGTACTGTTCTACTGTATTTCAAAACATTAGCAGAAGCAGTTTTCTAGTAGCAAAAGTATCTGCTACAGGGATGCAGTGTGGCAGAATGCCACAATACACCATTGGAAGAAGACTCTGGGACACAAAACAATTTGGGGTAGATCAGAGAGAACAAAGTTTTCTCTGAAGAAGAAAAAAAGAGTAAAGTTAAAGAAGTTCATGTGCGTGGACATAAAGAAGAGAGAGAGTATTAAAGCTGGAGACTACAAAAATGAGAACAGGGAAGTTCCACTGGCATTTTGGTAGCCAATGGATGACTTGTGACAGATTTCTATGAACTGGTCATACATAGAGCCTGATTCCTCCGGCTATTGTCAGGAAGATTATTGGGTCCTTTTCCAACAAAAATCTGGAAGAAACAACAGGAGGAGGATGGGAAAAGAGGAACTCTGACAGAGAAAATTTTATGAGCCATTATTCATTACTTTTTTTTCATGAAACAAACTACCTATCAGAGCTGCCAAGAAAAAGAAAAAGCTTCCGGGGACAGGGAGAACTTCTATTTCAAAATGAGCAATCAAATTATCAGAGTCTCTCCACTGGAAAGCTTCAGTGGATGACTAACTGCTGCCTTCTGCTCATTACTTCTCTCAAAAGATGAATTGATGTCCTTTGTATTCTCCGGTAACTGAAGTTTCCGTTTGCCTTTTCTATTTTTAAGAAGTAGTTACAGATGAAGAGAAAATGTGCTGCAGTAATAGAGCCACATCAGGAAATATCCTCCTCAGCTGCTGTTCAGAAACATTTGAAATGCCTTCTAATAGAATGCTGCTTGTCCCATAACATTTGTAAGTGACTGTGCTTCAAATGTAAATTTCTCCATTACATTGAATTGCATTAAATTTTATAAGTATTCTGCTGCACAAATCCCCTAAAAACAATTTGCTGAGAAAATAAAATGATGTGGTATGATGATATGCATCCATTAGATAATACCTGAAAATAGCTTTATAAACATATTTCATTTTAGATGCAACTTAATGATTTAGTTTTAGTGGGTAGCTTATGGATTCAGCCATTCCAGTGCAATGAACTAGAATCATCTTCAGAGCTGGAAACTTTATTAGTTTGATTATTATGCCAGATATGACGAGCACATGTAGATTTATAAAACAAGAAAAAAGTTACAGTCCATTGACTACGCCTTTTTTCAGCCTTTAAAGGCACTAACTAGAAGGACATCTCAGCACTGTTAACAGCCGTTCTCTTCCCAGGGAGTACCTTATTAATATTTTTTGTAGCAGATAATAATATGCAGATACTTTCTGACAATGTCAAAGTACTAAAGTCAGGATGAGACAACAAAATTTAGGCTGAAATCATTCATGCTCATTAAAGATTCCTTTACAACCTACTAAAATATCAGAGGTGTTAGAATGGGATGGCAAATTCCCAATAGCCTAATTACATCCTAGTTGTCTAAACTCACTAGAACTACAAACAGATAAAGTGGTCTTCATGGATTATTTGGAACTATTGTGTACTTCTGCTCAACCTGTCATGCCAATGACTAAACTGCACCTCCCATACAACTCTACATAAGGCCACTGGTGAAAAGTATATTCATTAAATTTAATTCTACACAACACTTTGCTCTTAGACAATCCTCTACAACTTCATTGCCTTCAAGCCCAAATCTAATACCCAATTCAATTAGCTAACCTTTGCATATATACAAGAAAAGATGGATAACCATCATATACCTTGACTGTCTGTCAGAGATCATGATAATCCAATAATGGGTAAAACAATATGGGCTCCAAAACACAGCAGTTTGAAGAGAAATAATGCAGTGGTAGACTATTTTTCTATGTCTGCCTAAATCTTGTCTTTAATTTATTTACAAACACCTATATAAGAACTGACTGATCAGACTCCTTTTTCTGTTGCAAAAGGGCTCTTAAGAGACCTAGGTAATGGGAACAGTAGCTGTCCTCAAAAGCATAATTTTGCTCTGTTAAAAAACAAATTACAAAAAGTAATGTCAAACCACCAGCTTATTAATATTGCTAACAAAGCAACCACAAAATCCCCTGCTCATTCATCTTCTACTTGTGCAGGCTTTTGGGAGCTGGAGCATTTTTTCAATGACAACAGTGTTATTTCTACAAAGATTTGAGTACCCATCTATATGATATCAGACAAACATATAATTTCTCTCAGAGCTGCAACACAACAGGCCCTTCTCAATTCCATGCTCACCATCTCCCAGAATGACCTTTCCTCACCCCCTCCTGTGCCCTAATTCCTGCTTCTCCTTGTTCAGTGGCCAAGTCCCTGAAAGCACTGTGAAACAGGCAATGGAACCGAAGTGGAGCTAGAAACTGCAAAGGAAGAATAGTATTACACATTAGCTGTTTAGCATTAATTTCCATATTGATTTCCTTGTTATTAATCATCTGACTTGTTTCAGTACAGTGCACCAACTCCTATGAACCTGCTTATGCAATTTTTGCACATGCAGTTTTCTGGAACTGACTCATTTTCCTATACGTAAAAAATACAAAACCATTTAGAGCACTTTCCCTGGAAAACAAAAGTGTATGATTTTAATAAACATATTTTTTCATATACTGACTCAGTATTTACTGTAGAATAGTTCACTTCTTTCACATGTAATTTTTTTTTTTTTTTAATTTAGTTACCATGAGACATAAGTCCTTAAAATAATTGAATAAAATCCTGGTTGCTGGGGAACAATCACTCTGCCTCAAAGTGAGTGGCAGTTTCACAAACATCACTAGAAAAGCTGCAATAGGTAGCATACGCCAGTGATGTCCCTAGCAGCTCTTTTTTTTGATGAACAGGTGGGGCTAAGAAGCTGTTAACAGGAGGGATCTCCTGGATTAGGGTTTACATTCGTGATAAGCACACGACAGGTAACACAATGATAACAACAAGTAAGACCTTTTGGGAGTCACTAAAGTATTGTCGTCATGAATGAAGGTGAAAGTATTGCTCCTTGGTAGCACAGAAGTAAAAAATTACAAAGTGGAAACTGTTCAAACCTGCAGATTACTCCATGTCCTCAGTTATTCAGAAATACTACCCTATGTACAAGGAAGTGATGAAATTTTAATTATTTAAATAATTTTTTAGAATCATTCTTTGAATATATCCCTTTACAAAGCAGAGTTTAGTAAATCAACATATCCCAAATGAAGCTATATAGTATTTTAAACTAAAAATAAATTTGGCAGGGCTATCTTGTTGAATATTTGAGTGTATCTTGGCATACACCTGGGTATTCTAAAAAAACTCTTGCTTTACCCTCAGGGTCAGGAAATAATTCTGACAAGAAAGAGAGATCAAAGATGCGCTTGCAGTGACAGGGAGGCTGCACATGTTTCACACCAGTAAACAAGAGTGATAACTCCTCTTTTTCTCTATTTTCTTAGGTTAGTGCTTGTTTGTATAAGCCAAAGTACTTAAAATTATCTTGTGCTATAGGACAACATATAAAGCAGTCTTTAAGAGAGAACTCTCACTCAACAAGATGACAGATATTGTGTTGTTTACAGTTGTGTTATTTTTTTCCCCATCTGGGCATTACCATCACACCTAGAAATCTTATCCGAGAAGAACATTTTACTAGAGAAACTGTGAAACCACAAGCATTTAATTTTGGTTGTACAACTTGCTAATTTTAATGATATTTTAGAGGGAGCAAACAAGGTACTATTAGCTACAAATCTGTTGATTACCACACCTTTGCTGACACCATGCTTTTTGGTAATTTTATTTATGGAAACCTGGTTCAGAGCACAAAACTATAAAAAACAGAGAACACTTTACTAAAAGCTGTCATTGAGAATAGACAGTTTCACATGTGGAGACAACACACAAACCGAGTACTGAATGACATAATGATAATGTGGAAATGTTTTGTTCCCTGAAAACCATTAAGTATTTTCTCTGAACATTTTGCTATTTCTTCATTTCTCTGCCCTCTAAAGGGCAGTCTGCAATTCTGGCTGAATGCAATCTTACTGCACAAAAGCCTGCTTATACTTCAAAGTATAATCTTTAGAATCCTAGCAGTTATTCTTCACTAGCCTGTTCACAACATCATTAGCTTCCTGTACTGTCACAAAGATCCAGAGTTTAGCAATTACAGGAACTGTGGGTTTGGTTATTGGTCATGAATGGAAAATTATATGGGATGCACAAATACAAAAGAGATTGCATGGGATATGGCTGCATGAAATGGTTGCAAGTACAGCAATCAATATCTGTTCTAGCAACATTTCAGTCATGATGCATTTCTGCAGCTGAAGAGATTCCAGAAAATATGTTCCCTGGCTTCCCTCTTTGAAAAGTTGATATGAATATTATCTCTGATTCAAAGAGCATTGCAAACTATATGATTGAATTTTCATTACTGTGTGTGGAATGAATATTGCCAAACACTGATTTTGAAATGTTGGCAATATATTACTTAAATTACCAGTGTCATTTCACATTCATGAAAAATGAGTGGCTTAAAAAGCAATGCCACAGAAGTTTCACAGAAAGATAAATCTGAATTTCAGGTTTTATTTTATTCTTCTTTGGAAAAAAAGAAACAGTTGTTCTGTATCCTGAACTTTGCCTTATGTGCTGTTTTTTATACACACACTCACACACTTATTCAGACAAGCCTAGTTATGCTCAAGAAATGTGATGAGTGGAGTAAATTTATAGTACATTTTCATTTTATTCAAAAAAGTACTAACATTGCTTAAGAAATTAGGTAACTTTTTTTTTTTTGCATTCTATTAAAATATATGTTTAGACTAAATAAAAACCTAAAAGTTAGAATGTTGTATTTGAAAGATGTGACAATTCACAAGTAATAACTGAAGTCTCCAAAACAGTTGTTTCACCCTGTTACACCCTGTCATCCTTTGGGATGCAATTGCTACAAATTCCTTCATTTGAAGATTGTAATATATGGCTTAACTATCTTTCAAAACTTAATAAGCAGCTAAATAGTTTCAGAAAGTGATAGAAAACTAGGATTTCCTCTGACTTTCCCTGTGACTATAAGTTATATGTGCATTTTAAAATAAAATTAGATGTTCCTGATCTATTTCATTCAATAACATTTTAGAAGACAATTTTAAGATCTTTGCCTATAAGAGGTTTAATTCCTACCTTACCTACTTACTAAATATGGAGACGGGGGTCCAGAAGGTAAGCGGAACTGGTGGGATCAGAAGACCAGTTTCTTACCACAGAGGGTTTTTATATGCGTGCGCGCACACACACATGCGCTCCCTTGCAATAGTGAAAGAAGGTAGCAGGATGAAGCTAGTACCTAAGCAGCGTAATTGTTCTGAAAGACTATATATTTACTTATACATCTACAACAAAGCTTGCCAAAACCTGCCATCTAGAGGAAAACCATCACACTCTTCTCCCATACAAAGCAAATCTTCATGTCTACAAAAATGCTGCACAACCACTGTAGCTTCTCTGTACTCCATGAAGTCAAATGCACACTCACATAGGCTAAGCAGTGTATTTTCTCTTTGATTTACAATTCCCACATAAGGCCAATTCTACTTTTTCTGTTTCAGTTCAATAAATCTTGCTATCGTCTGCAACACCTTAACAATGATTGACTGAGGAAACAGGCAGTGTAACATCCCAAGAGAATAAAGTCTTAACAGTCAGGTGGGCACTGTAGTTAAAATCAGTACTGAAACACAGAAGATGACCATTATAGTTCTGTAAGAGGGAAGGCATTATTTCAAGCTGGGCAAGGTATTTCAAGTTAACAAAACATATTAAAAAATGAATAGAAAAAAAATTTAAAACATCAGAAGTACAAAATTAGTTACTTTATTCACTAACCCAAAATAAAATTGGAAATATGGGAGTTGCTGTTCTCGTGTGCTGTATCACTTAGTCCAAAGCCATTAATATACCTACATCTGAGATTTGAAGAGAGAGAGATAAACCAAGACTGAATAAAATGAGGTGTTTCATAAATAGATGTGCTGCATTCTGAATACGTCAGTAATTCCTTAAAAGAAAGACACCATCTCTGGAGGAAGAACTTCAAGTTCTTAATTGAAGGGAGAACATTTTAGGGAAGTAGCTCTATATGCTTACCTTTCTTCCTCTGGTCTTCCTTAAGGACCCGTTGTTAAATCATAGTCTTAGAGATGATACTGAGTTTAGTCCACCAAATATGATTTTAGTTTAATATGATTGTATTATTCCTTGGATTGAATAATTTTTCTAAACACTTTTTTTTACAACAGTATTGAAATGTTTTGAATGGTGCTGTCTTTGCTGTTGAAGTAATTTGGAAACCCTTGCATGTAAAAGTATTTGCAGATTCAAAATAGGTGGAGATTGCAGGTTTCTAAATGTTGAAGTAGCCTTCAATATTGGACTGTGTATACTCATCATTTACTTTTGTACATGAGTTTCACAAAAAGAATTCCATGTTCTTTGGTGATTCAGAAAAACATTCAGAATAAAAATCATCCAGATGTCCTATGTTCTTTTTCTTGTTTTTGCTGACATCTCACTTCAAAAACTGTTTTTTTCTGTTTCTCAGAATGCTGTAAACTAATAACTACTCTTGCGTCCCAGGGTCTAATGCACCTGATAGGATTGTTCAACAGTCTTGTGGACTATTATTAACATTTTTGCAATTCAAGCAGTGACTCCTCCAGTCTGTCTCTTGCAAGACAGGAGAGCAGCTACCCTGGTGGAAGTAGCTCATAAACTGTCTCTTGTCTCCATGAGAAGCAAGGCCTCAATCCATTCACACGCTGTTTAGCTGACTGTCTCTCAAAGCATCAATTAACTGTCACTTAGCTAAAGAACAAATGTTCTAAATAATTCAGAATGCAGCTGTTTGCCAGAAATTAGCGGTTTATGCAGTGCAAAAATGCTCAAAAATTTTAAATGGTGGAAGTATGGCATATTATTACATAATGCCTGTCATTAACAACCAAGACTATGGATACAATGTCTTTGGCATATGCATCACCTTTCAATAACTATCAAAGATTAAAGTCTTCTGGATACAGAAATAAAACACTGTGCAAAATACAGGAATAGCAAGATACTTATTATTTCAGTGTTTTAAGCTCAGAAGCCTCCCAAAGAAATTTTGTATTGCTAGACCTAAGCTGTATTTATTAATAATTAGCAGTAAGATAAAATACTACACCGCAAAGCATTGGGAGACTAAAGAGATCTGGAACTAGACACCTGTTTTGTTTCACACCTTTGTTCTCAGAATACCCCAATAAGACGAAAAACCTTTACATTAAAGTTCTGTATTCAAAGCAGGGATACAACTGATACTGTTGTTTTTCTTTACAGATGCATAGTCTAAAAGAGATCGTTCCTAAATAACATACCACTTATGTTTCCACTTTTTATTATTATTTACTATACCAGTGATGTAGCTGTGGATCAAAACTCAAAGTCTGAATACCAGGTAGCTAAAGCTTTTGGATGCAGGTTTTTTACTCCAAATATTATGAGAATAAACGTCAACTGCAAATGGTAAGACTAAACTGAGACATTTAGTTTTGGTATGGTTTGGTTCAAAACATGCTAAATTAAAGGTATTTGAACCACAGATTAGAGGTAGGTCAACAGAACTACTGTGTGTTGGGGGGCGGGGGGGCAGGTGGAAGAGACCACAGCACTCTGAACCTCATTGCTTCCACTCTTTCTCCCTGCAGAAAGACTCCAGTTCCAACAGCTGGTGGAACAATGGGTGCTACTACCTCCTCTTCCTTCACTGGCTCTGGTCTTCTGTAGCGTATTCTTCCTGCTCCAGTGATCTAATTCAACACTGTGTTCCTAATGCACTGTGTACCACTGATCTCATTTTTTTCACGTACTAATAAAGAACTATTCCGCCTCATGTGACTCCCTTCTGTGTGTGGGCATTTTACTTCTCCATTTACCTTCTAAGGAAATGTTAAGGCAAATTCAACAACAGTTAACAGGTGATCCAGTTTTCCTGTGTCTAGTAACTGAAAAGAATTTGCTGTCTTGTCTATCACATATTTTGCTTTTCTGCTTTTTCATTACTCCAGTAATTTTCCAGTAACAATACATTTTCATTCTTTGTTCTTTACACTATCACTGCAAAACTTCTTTGGTGTTCCTTTGTTTTCCCTTAAATACGTTTTTGCTCATTATTACTCTCCTGTTTCAGATTTCAGCTCCTTCCTCTCTGACCTCTCACATGTTCTTTTGCTATCTGACCCTGTGCTGTTTCATGTGCATCCAACCTGACCTTTCTAACAACTATTTGCCATCTGAATGTTCCTTTCATTACAGGAACCCTGTTGTTTTTCTCTAGATATGATCTTCTTTTTCTTTTTTCAGCAAGGATACCAGAACTTAGAATTTCTCTAGATCTTAATTTAAGTAAAATTTTCTCATGTCACTATTGGACACATTTACTGCCTTACACATGGAAGTTCTTATGGCCATTAATGATCACATGATCAATATGTTTTGCATTTTCAGCTTGTGTTTGTCTTTGTTATGCAATGCTTGTTGCAAGGGCAAAGGATTTGCATTTGTCTGTTTAATGCACATTGTGCAAGGCTAAAATCTTGTCAGTATTCAGATATGCCTCTCTAGTAACATTACTGTTAACATAAAACAGAAAGGTTTTCCTAAATGGTGGATCATGAGGGCCAGAAAAACAAGCTCATACAGCCAAAACATCCTGACATCAGAGAGATGATGAGCTCACACCTTTGCACCACATAATGATGGAATATGGCCTGAATACACCTACACTTTCTTGTACAGAACAAAGCACTAGCATCAATCTTCCCCTTCCCCCAGCAGGACAAAATCCACTATTACTCAGTTCCCATGAGGAAAGAACAGAAGAACTTGACTGACAGATCCTTATTCCTGATCCTCCATCTCTCTCTCTCCAGCATGTTCTTATCAGGTTTTTTATGTTCTCACATCCTCCTCTCCTCCAGCTGATCAGATGGGTCTCCCTAAGCCTCTATTTTTTCCAGCCACCCATCCTCTTACAACTGCCTGCAAAAGCTCTCATCTGTTCCAGCCCCCCATCTCTCTTATTTAATTCTAAGTCCTTTCCCCATAAATACTGGCATGTAAAACTATTTCTGTTTAAAAAACATTTCATGTCTTTGTTGAAGTTCCTGCTAAACTCATATCTTTTCCTCCTCAATCCACAGTCAAACAAATAGAGACCCTTTCATGCAGACTATGAAAAGAAATTCACACCAGCAAAATCACATTCCAATGTAAAATGCCTGAGTATTGTCAGCTTGCCACACATGGCATCACCCTACTCCTGGGACAACAGCCTTCTCCATAGCAGAATTAGCTTATGAGCAGAAAAAAGAAAAACAAAAAAACAAAAAAACCCAAAAAAACTTTAAAAAGAAATACATTATTCTCTTTCCCCCAGAAAATATTTCAGAACTATTACAATCAACATTTTAAAATTAACAGCACATCCCTAGCCAAATATGTTGTATTTAAACTGTACTTTTAAAAGTTTTTGCTTTGGTAGCACATTAAGTCAAGTTTTCAGTAATACACATCACAAAGTATCTATTAAGAGCAAAAAATATTTGTGCATCACTGCTGCTTTGTTTTAGTGGAAGGCCAGACATGAAAAAAGTCTCCCTTGATCTTTTTCCTCCTTTTTAATAATGAGTAAAAGTTGCATTTTCTGCAGTGAGACAGCAGACACAGCCTATCCTACCAACCCTGCAAGAACATCCAAGAAGAGAGTTCCTGCTTTCCCTCCCTGGCACCAGCCAGCTGTGTGTCACACATCTGCTGCCGAGCTGGCAAAGGGCTGAGCAACTGGCTGACCACCTGCTCTGCTGTCCTGGTTTCAGCNCCATCTGTGACCAGGCTTGATCCTGCATCAGAAACAGGATCGGTCCTCCAGGAGTTCACAGTACTCCTGCTACAAGAGTCAAAAGAATCAGCAGCGTGGACAAAGACATGAAAAGAACACAGACTTTTTTTGCCCCCTTTCCTTTTTTTTATTTTTATTTTAATTTTAATAAATCTAACAGACAATCTTTTATTCTCTTCATCTGGAGACATTTGATCAAGGCAGATACAATTTCAGAACTTGATTTTCAGGTGTGAACGAATGGTGCTACTTTTTATAGATGTTACAAATTCAAATTGGTTTTGAGATGATGTGTGGCCCCAAACACACATTCTGTTACACGTAACAGATTCTGCTAATCTTCAAAAACAATGAATTGAGCATCTTTTAGCCCCGGCCATTAAGCAAATTACTCAGCCTGACAGGCAATTACATAGATACATACTTCTCTCTAGAAGAATGCTTTTAAATGTGTAAGTTTTGACAGATGCTGTAAGAATAAGCTAAGTAAATTAAATGTGTATGTTAATATTGAGCTACCTTTTATCAATGTTTTGAAAAAATTTCTGTTCCTCGACACTCTGCATAAGATACTGCTTACATTTTCTTGGATTTTCTATTGTACAATTTCTCATGCCTTTTCAAAAATATATATGTGTAAATGTTGTACTACTTACAATTTAAAAATAATGTAGTTTAATATTTGACTAATAAGTGTAATTAAGTTCTCTTTATAGTAAAAAGTACACATATATTTAAAAAGAAAAAAAAATGTTAGCAAGCACCAATTATACATTTCGAAGATTCAGAAAAATACATCCTCCTTGAGTTACATGCCCTTCATATTCAGCAACCCTATTCACACACTTTGGATAAATGTTTAATCTAGAAAAATCAAAAGACAAGATTGGTAAGGTTGTAACAATGAACACAATAAAACAAACAAACAAAGAAGAAGATGCACCACATTTAAGAATTTAGGCTTAATATTGCAAAGTATCTGACTCGTAACATCTCAGAACACAACAATAATTACTAATGGGAACTTAATTGTAATGTTGAGCTTCACTTCAAATCACAGTTAAAGGAGGTCTTTTTTCTTCTGTTTCCATTCAATTGGAAAAACATTTCAAACTTGTTTTAATAAACGTCTGAATAAAATGTCCAACTTTTAAAATTTCTTACAGAATACTTAACACCTATTCAAAGTGTTCTAACATAAAATACTTAATGTAAAATACCACCCTGCCTTAATAAATATTAATGAATGAAATAAAATATTGTGAAAATGTAATCAAAACACAGCATTGACATTCATGAAATTAATTAAGAGTTTAAAAATTTCCACTTTTTTTCCTTATGAAAATTTAATTAGGAGATACATCCTTGTGAATATTAATGTGTAACTATCTACTATTGCATCATTCTTTTCTTTTTTAAATTACAACGTGCTATATTATAGCCTTCTGTATAGATCAAATATATGTGATCAAATACCTAACTCGTGTTCTAGAAAAAGTTTTATAAGAGAGACTGTAAAGCATTAACAATAATACATGTAAAATACTAGCATTTTGAAAACACTCAAGGAAATTTATAGTCTCCAATGCCATTTTTCTGTAATATACAGAGGCTTATTTAAAATGCTTTTTCTCTATTATATTTGCCATAGATACACTACTAACGAAGATGAAAATTCATCTCTAATGAAATCTGTTAAAATGCAACTAATAAAATAGATAAGAATCTGCTCCCAGAGATTAACACCTTTGATATATGAGAATCATAGAAAAGCATTGATATGCTAAACAACTTCGTAATTTTTAACAAAAATTTAGTACTTTCAAGAAGTAACAGAACAGTAGTACTGGTGACTAATCAGTGCTGTAAAGAAGAAATTACAACTTGCTTCTTCCCACTATTTTACTGAGTGATTTCATAAGTAGAAGGACTATATAATGGCAAGAGAAGGAAAGTTTATAAACTTTCCACAGACATTCCTTGTTGTCTCACCTTTGAGGCACTAGGGGTGACATGTAGTGCCAAATGCAACAGTAAGTTTTTCATATTTGCTTGCTTAGCACAAACCAAAGAACTTAATTACAAATGTAAGCCTGCAGCAGCTGTTCACATAAGTGACCACATCTCAGTATAAAACAATCCAAACAGCGCAGTGGAAAATAACTTTGAATTGATTTGTGGTTTGCAATGGTGACACCCTGCCTTAGTTTAGTTTCAATATGCTATTTTTAATGTGGGTTTATGTTATCTTTTACTGTTTTAATTCTCTGATCAAGTAGCAGTGTTAAACATGTATAGGCAAACAAAGGAACCTTATCCCAACTCTCCATCTTGCCCAATAGTCAATTTACTCTTTTTCCTCACAAAAGCTCTCCTGTGCTTCTCTCATGCTTCTTACCCATTTGTTTGAGTCCATTTTTGTGCAGGTTATCCAAATGTCATATTATATAAAGGAATATATGGCATTTTTTGTTCCCTACAGAACTCTTTGCACTACTTCCTCACATATGGATCCCACATTCAAGGTTGCTGAACTGATTTACAAAACACTACATGCTTTGGAACTTAGCTGTTTGAAAGATCCTTTCTCCTTCTCTTGAAATTTCTTTGCTCCATTGAAGAACAGAATGTGAGGGCAAACATTTCCTGTCATCTGGGGGAAATAGAGTTTGCATAAGAATTAGGCTAAAAATTCAGAAGCCAGCACAAAGAGAAGTCCTAACTTCGCCTATCTTCAAAACAAAATGTAAAGACTGCATCCTTCAATTCAGATGCAACTACTCATCTTTACACTTTCACTATCACTGTGTATAATGTTCAATGTCTTCTTGCCAGTTTGAAAGAGGAGTTGTTTCGAATGGTCAAATCTGGAATACTCTCATAACAATAAAAATACTGGAAATGTAAAAAAAACCCAAAAAAACGAAAAACAAACTCCACAAAAACCTTTTAGGTGGGCTTGTGGAGTCCTTCTAAAATGCAGTAGGTCAAATGCATATCTGACGCATAAAGTAGTCAAGTGCACAAATCAGCTCCTCTGGGGAAAGCTGCATCCATAAATCAATGACAAGACTACATACACCCACGATGCAAGTAGATTTCTCATCTTGAAAGACATATTGTATCTGATGTTCTTAAGCATTCGTGTGTATGAATTCCATACAAACTTCTTGATCAAATTCATGAAACAAAATGTTTGTTTTATCTGATTGGTGATCAGAACACTATGTAGGATGGAGATACCAGGAGAGTTGACAGAAGGAATAAGCTATGTAAAATTTAAGATAATTATATGTCTTCATTTCAGATAGTATATTCTATAGCCTCTGCAAACCGGTTAAGTTTCTGTTAAAGTTATAATCAGGTTTGAAACCAGTTCATCTAAAATGAGGGTATTAGGTAGTCCTATAATTATTTCAAGATGATGCAGGCTATTTAATGCATTAGATATATTTCAGCCCTAGACAATTCTTAAGTGAAATTTTCATGGATATATTCCCATAATCATAGACTTAACAAGCATACCAAAACTGAAGATTCAAGAGTACAGTAACTTTTGTAAGGGGATTAGAGATTTCAAAAAAGCTTTTTGTTACAGATAACACCATTCGTTCGCTCTTATTCACATTTGCCTAAAATGAAACTGTCAGATATTAAAGTAATTATTTTTTCTTGTTCAGCAACATTGTCACTCCAAAGCCATAAAACTTGAACAAAGAAAAAGGAGGGGGGAAAGGACAGAAAATCAAAATGCAGCTTGTAAGAAAACAGCTATTATTACTGGTGGGAAGGTGTTAGTCTTCCTCCAGAGTTGAAGTCTCAGAGAACAGAATGTAGAGAGAAAATCCACATACATTCATCATCCATACTGTTTAAATCAGTGTGAAGGTCTCATTCATACTCTCTTTTAAAAGATTTGTTCCTAAGCTATTCTACGCTCCACTTCTAGGACCTTAGTTCACCAATCATTGCTTTAAAAAATATCTTACATTCTTAGTCAGCTCTTCTTAGTGCTCTATGTTCAACACTACCTGTCTTCAAGTGTTCCTCTCATTTTTTTCCTGATTCAATAATTGTTGTAGTATGTCTTAATTTGTTTTAAATCCTTACTATATACTAATATATATATTTTATAACTCTTTCCTTTCTCCAAATAAAAGATCCCCTTTAAAAGCATGTAAAGGTAACTGTCAACTTACAATGTTGAAAGATTTCATTCTTCTGTTGAATGAAGTAGGAGCCTTAGTTTGAAGATTTCTTTTAATGGCTCCACATGGTAATTGGTTTGCAGATAATACTTGATTGAGCTACATGTGTTAGTATGCCAGAAAAGATCTCAAAACTTCAGACAATTATATTAGCACTCATTTCCCCTCCAAATTCTGGATTTATACCAGGTTGCATATACACAATCCTAGCTGCATAGTAGGACTTTTTAATCTTCTCTGCCATGAAAGATTTATTTTCCCTTTCCTCATTTCAACAGTGTACTACTGAAATTTTGATACTGTGAGGTAGGAATTGCAATTGCTGGCTATCTCTCAGGAATAATATTGAAACCTCCTAGAACTGCTCAAGATAACAATTAGGTCAGTAACTCCATGGAAATTTGAGACAATTGAGCCTCTTCATACCTGTACAATTATGTGAGTAAATAGATTAAATATTCAAACTGCTAATCAGTTGAGACAGTAGGTTTTTCATTGGCTTCCTCCTTCCTTCCCAAAAATGACAAGGCATTTATGGTTGGACATAGGCTTCAACTACTTAGTGTCTTTACAGAGGTGTGTGCACATGAAGGTGTACATAAATTGCTACAGACAAAAACTATGAAGAAGCAATAGACTAAAAATGAAAATAAGCAACAGTGCAGTAAATAACAGTTAAATACTGTAAGACTTTCTCATCTCAGATACCTAAAGTAAAACTTCACAAAACTTTCCTTCATTCTTATCTTTCACAGTCTTAAGGAAATGTGTTGTGATAAAACTACCGACTAGTTATGGAAAAAAGTCACAAATCACATACGAGATGGAATATTAAACTGAGCAGAAGTTTTCTGTCTGTCATAAGCAAAAACCCAAGCTACAGTCTTGGAAAATTACGTGCAAGAAAGAAAAGTAAACCAACAAAATCATAGAATCATAGAATGGTTAAGGTTGGAAAAGACCTCTGAGATCATCTAGTCCAACCATCAACCCCTCCCCCCAAAAAAACAAACAAACAAAAAAAAACAACCAACAAATTAACAAACAAACCAACAAAAAAACCAAACCACCATGCCTGCTAGACCATGTCTTGAAGTACCACATCTAGATGTTTTTTGAACACCTCCAGGGATGGTGAGTCCAGCACCTCCCTGGGCAGCCGGTTCCAATGCTTCACCACTCTTTCAGTAAAGAAATTTTTCCTAATATCCAATCTAAACCTCCCTTGGTGCAACTTGAGGCCATTACCCCTCGTCCTATCACTGGTTGCTCGGGCAAAGAGGCCAACACCCTCCTCACCACACCCTCCTTTCAGGAAGTTGTAGAGAGCGATAAGGTCNACACCGCTTGTGACTGGCTGCCAACTGGATTGAACTCCATCCACCACCACTCACTGGGCTCAGCAATCCAGCCAGTTTCTAACCCAGCGAAGGGTGCACCCATCCACACCATGAGCCACCAGCTTCTCCAGGAGAATGCTGTGGGAGACACTGTCAAAGGCCTTACTAAAGTCCAGGTAGATCACATCCACTGCCTTTCCCTCATCCACTAGGCGGGTCACCTTGTCATAGAAGGAGATCAGGTTGGTCAGGCAGGACCTGCCTTTCATGAACCCATGCTGGCTGGGCCTGATCCCTAGGTTGTTGTGAATGTGCTCATTGAGCGTACCCAAGACGAACCGTTCCATAACCTTCCCCGGCACCGCGGTTAGACTGACAGGCCTGTAGTTCCCCAGATCCTCCTTCTCGCCTTTCTTGTAGATGGGTGTCACATTGGCATACTCTAATAACAACTTTAAAGGGTAAACACTGATAGTATCAGGAGTATGCTGAAGAATATAATCATACACTGCAACTGCTACATCTTCAAGTTGGTAACATGCAATCATATTGGTTATGGGAAAGAAAATGCAGTTCTAAAAGAACAAATAGAATTAAGTGATAAGGATGGCCCCTACAAGCATGAACCAAGGAGCATTAACAGTCTTAACAGATAAGCAATGACTAATACTACTAAAAGAAGTAATTAGCTAGGACTTTCCAAGGACCTGAAATACAGACACACCTGCAGTGATGAAGATGAGTACTAAGCTCCCTAAATCTAACATGAAAATGCATATTAGCATCCCGAAATGTAACAAATGTAGTAAGGCACAATTTAAAATTCCAAAATTAATCCCTTAGTTTCAACAAGGGAGGGAAAGGGAAATAATCATAAGTTGTCTTTCCACTGTTAAGTCAAACTGTGCCTTCCAGATGAACAATTCCTACGAATGCCTGTGCACAGTCAGAAAATGTAATCTTCACTGTTTTTCTAAATTTACCACATTTTCTACTTTGTGTTAATTTAGGTGCCATTTGGTTATTAAAAAGGCTTAAGAGTAGAGTCTTTATAGCAGTCTTCCCCCTGGTTATCCTCAGAATGGACCTGAAAATGGGTTATGATTTTTAAGGCTATTTGTAGCTTTGGCTCCAATTTTTGTCACGCTCAGATATTGCTACAAGACACACAGAGCTTTCTGCCCTCATCTCCCAAGAAACAGATAAAAGGTACAATCTCAAGGCAAGTGTACTTAATTTTTTATTCTTGCAAAGTTTAAACATCCTCTAACTGGAAAAAAAAAAAAATAGGCCAGTAACAGTCTGCATTCTCCAGTGTTCCTATTACAATCATTAATTTTCTTCTTTCAAATGAAGTTTGGAAGCTGCGTTTATCCTGTTTGCTTGCCATTGTTAGTGCAGGGAAAATACATTTTTGTCTACCACTCTTCATATCTTTGCTTCATTTTTGAAATTTAGTGTAATAATGTCCTTCATGAGTATGTTTTCTATGTTAACTTTGGCATCTGAGTTTTCATTGCTGGGATACAAAAAGAAACCAAAAAAGTGGTGGCGGAGAGCAAATAGGAGAACATTAGCTTGAACAAAGAGAACAAAAATGAGGCCAGAAAAGAAAAGGCAAGATCATGCTCCCATCCTTTGCATCACCAGAGTATAGTTTGTGTGAAAAGTGAAGTGATCTTTGTCACAGTGTAAACAGCATAGGTTCATCTATGATGCAAAGAGGATTACTGAAAATTAAATTTAGAAGTCTCAGTTGATGCAAGGTTAAAGCAGAGAGGGCAAATTCTCTCTTGCTTCTGCAAATAAACATGATGACATATCTAACCAAGTTGAGTCAAATAAACTTCATTTTGTGGATTTATTTTATTTAGATGACAGCGAGAATTTAAACTCCATATTATAAACAAACAGAAAAGCTTTCCATTATCTGATAGATAGGCAAGGTAACACATAGTGTTCACCACTGAGGGATTTTTCAAGAGCTTAATCAGTCTCTAGATTTCACCTGATATAGAAAATTCATGCATCTACATATCTAAAATGTTTTATAATGAAATAACTAAATTGAGTCAGTATGGAAAGAACAACATAGGCATATATATTTTTGTTTAAAATAATGCATCCAAAAAATCCCCAAACTTACAATGGTATCAGGTATCAGCTACTCTCTCTAGATGGATATATAAACATACATAAAGTACAATATATGTCACTGCTAATCTACAAAAGAAAACAAAAAATCAATTAAAGTATATTATATATTAATTATCTTAACTGAGTAGTTTCCTTTAGAATCAATCACAATTTAGAGTCTAGTGCAGCAGTGCCTAATTGAAATACAAGCTGTTTCAATGCCTCCTGTCCAATGATAAACTTTAATTACTTTATGGTACATTTCTGAATATCATACCAAGATTTCACATATCAAGTTAGCACAATGCCAAAAGGTGAATCTCATCAATGAAGATCTACTGCAGCTATTGCTGCCCCAGTCAGTCCCGTAAACCAAAGAGCTCTAATATATGGTCTGTTATTCTAAAAGGAAGAGTAATGTTTGTGCAGGTATAGTATTTTTATTATTACATACCTGCACCTGCTCAGTCTGTTGGAGGTAAGTTGAAGGTCATCTGCTGGAAACAAATAGTGTGGATAGACAATATTTTTTAGGAAGCAGTTGCATGAAATTGTGCACAGAAACTTTAGGTTTGTTACTGCTGTTTCACATCTTTGTTTCTGTTGTAGCAAACAGACATATTTACCAGATCTAAGCCATACCATTCCCACACCATCACACCAGATATTTTATACAAAGAGAATTATGTAATCAAAATTAAATATATGGATGATTTGGGGGGCAGGGAGGCATAGATTTATATGCATATAAAAACATATATATGTTTTATAACATATTTAACAATCTGGGTAAAAATTGGAAATTGGAAAAAAATAATTACAAAATCCAGATTTACACTGATGTGAAAACATAAAATATCTAAGAAATTTCTCTCAGAATGGTGAATTTAAAGTACTCATCCTATAATGGGCAGACAGATATTGCTTACAAGGTTTAATTAAACTTCAGGTCATTCTAATTTTACATGACAGGGAGTCTAAATCCAGAAAACTTTACTCAAAACCGGCAGTCACCATAAGATATGTGAGATACTGTAAGATAAGACTCTCCCTTGGTAACTGTATGTTCCATGCCTCAGTAAAAGGGGGATGGCTCACTATGGCTGCTTACACTACAGTAAGGATATTTTTTTTGTTTGCATTATTCTCATTTTATTATCATTATTTCAAAAGAAGAAGAGCTTGACCCTGAACATAAAATCAAGTGGTCCTTCCCTCTCTGTGAGACAAAACTCGCAGTCAGCTCTAAATGCAGGTGAGGTAATTTAGGCAGCAAAATCTGGGAATATTAGCCAAAGCACTGTATTTAACTTATAATTTGCATATAAGCTAAACTATATGATCATGAAACTATTCCTAGAACTGAAGTTAATTTTAGAATGAACCTCAGAATACCTTCAGAAATCAGCGGGGACAAATAGAGATAAAAAAGAACATAAAATGTAGATCAGTAGAAAAAGAAATTGTATCATTTGCCTTGAGAGCCTGTTTAACCAAAATGGGTCTTCAGGTGCTGTTAAACTTGGGAATGTTTCAATACAGAGGGTGCAGTGGCTGGTCTATTGAAAAACCAGAACCTCTGGGCAAGCTGCATGCTGTGCCAGGAGGAATTCATGATCTTGTTTGGCCAGAGGAAGACAGTGAAAGAACATCGCAAAAATATTTGTGTTTGGTAATGTTGAATTATGTGTAAAGAAAAGTTAAAAAACATGATACAGCATGAATGTTTTATAAAGCAAAATCTATTTAGTATATAGATGGTGATAAAATTTGAGTTGAATTTTCTTCAGCTTAGAGCTAGACTTGAAGCATTCTTTCATATATAATTTTTTTTTGTTTGCTGGCATTATTTATTTTTTTTTAGTGATGGCAATTTGTATAGTCATGGCAAATTCAGATGAAACAGTTCAGTTTCCAGGACTTTTCTTTAGAAAGAGTGAGCTTTGGATAATGGTGTCTGCATCTAAGATAGTGCTAGCAGACACCAGGTAATTATACAAACACCTAAAAGTTAATGTTTGTGCAGTGTAAAAAAGTTGTTGAATAAACAGCAACCTCTTCCAATAAAATTATTCATGTATTTTGCTTTGTTTGGGGGTTGATAAGTAGTGGGGGAGGGGGTACTGCTACTAAAAATTCTGCTACTTCCTATATGAATATCATTTACTGTTATTAAGCCATTCTAAAATTACACTAATTTGTCATGAGCAGAAGTCAACCCTGTATGTATATTATTCCAGAGAGCTTGTAATTCCGTATATGTCTGGAGAATATCTTTTTTGTTCTTGAATAATTAAACATCCTAACTCTTTGATTGGAGAAAACAATATCATAAAGGGAAGGAAAGAAGGAGAACAGGCTTTTCTGAAACAAAGAAAACTACTAATTGGCAAAGGAAAATGTAAGGCTAATCAGATTCTTAAACACTAAAAATAGTCAAAGACATATAGGCTTTGGGATTTGAATATTTTATTTTGCTAAATCAAACCCATATTTTTTCTAGCTGTCTTGGGATTTGTTCCTGACATGACTGTCTTGAGCCTTCAGCATGCTTCATTTGTCTGTATATAATCAAAGATCACATTATAGAAATCCCAATGCAGAACCCGAGTACTTAGTTTAAAAGACCCATTGCCATCACCTGCGTAAGAAGTAACAGCATATATAGTCAAATCTCTGATGCCTTTTTTTTTTTCCTTGTCAAGGAAATGCAATCTGAACACCATATCAGAACTAATTGCAATACACTCATATTATTAGCTGTAAGATCTGCTGCAAGCCTTAAGCAATGCAATTCTCTTTAGCTAGCCATTATCCTTTGTTGTTGCTGTTGTTGTTTTGAATAATCAAGATTAGCTGGCAGCAGACACTATCACTGACAATTGTTGAAAAGAAACCAAATTAGGATAGATTCTTTAATTAATGAATTAATTCAAACTGACTTCGATGTGATATTGTCATACTGCCAACTTGCTGAAGGACTGTAAATTATAAATTTCATGGACACAAAACCAATAAACGAATTGCACCAGTAAATCAAACTGGGGTAAGTTTGCAATAACAAATTGGTGTTTGGGAAAGTAATACTGAGAACATCACCAAATCTATTTTTCTGGAACATCTTAAAAGCACAGAAAAATTTAACAAGCTTTTAACAAAATCTGCGGTCTGCTCCAGTTAGAAGGAATTGTCACTAATGGTGGAATAAGTAAAAATAGTCTTGCTGAAGTAACTTCGGTTCTTCCGGATGCAGCAATAGTTGATCTTGTTGTAGGTTTACATGCATCTTGCATGCATGAACTCTCAAATTTTGGGTTTGCTTATGCATCTTATAAGTCTTCACGCTTCTTTTTAATTGAGTGCACACCAGCCCAGCTATGAACAGAAAGACACGGTAAATTCTGAAGAGAGACAGTAATATGAAAGATGCACCAGGCAGTGCTCGTTATGACCAGAGTACCTAGTTTCCTTCTGTCACACAAATAATTTGGAGAAGAACCCAAATAATTCCTGTGTTGGCATTAGAGGAATTAAGGTATGGGCATAAGGTTTTGTGAAAGTGAAAGAAACTGGAATAACAGTAAGCAAGAAACTGGACATGAATTTCCCATTAAATACACCATCAAAGAAAAATAGACTGCTGTATTTTACTTTACAGAAATACAGTTTAATGTAATGTTATCCTCTAAGAATAAAGATCTTCACAGAATATACACAAAGTCAGAGATCTAGGAAAATAACTGAAGATTTGGGTTTTTTTTCTTTGGAATATAGTTTTTAATTATTCCTGTCTTTGAATATTCTGCTATTTTCTTAATTTGTTCTACACCTACGAAGTTGTTTAAAAGAACTTAGTCTTCCCATCACTGCCTCTTCACTAAAGAGAGGCTACTTTTTCTTCTTGCATTTATTGTCTCCCAGAAAGACCCTGGCTCTTGTAAAATCTCTGTACATATCCATACTGCCATTGAGTATTGGCATCATTATGTATGAATAGTTATTCAGCAAGAAATTTGGAGATCAAGAATACATTCTTACAATCACATTGGTTAATCAGACTTTAAAGGGGCAACTGTAATTTGCATTTGAACAAATATTACTTTGCCTGCACTATTTGATCAGCCCTACTAAGCAGATGTCAAGCAGCTCATTTTCCCAGACTGGCTTCAGGTTAAAGGTACCCTTTCATCCACTCATGTAAATTTGTGTCTGTAATCTTTACCTCTGCTTTTCTTCATTTTATGAAATAAACATATGGCTAGAAGAAAAAAAAAGAAAAAAGAGCCTATCCTGAAAGGCATCTTTTACCAGACTCACTAATCAGTGGAACCTATTAACATGGATTCTTAAAATAGGCAACGGCTCAGGAGAAGAATTATGAACGTTTGATCAAATGACATTGCTCATAGCGCTTTCGAAAGACACATTTGTATGCTGAACCATGAAAGGTTTATACTTTTCTGCAATAATCTGAGAAAGAAATGTTACAGTTGCTTGCTATTATTTTGTAGATTTATGCTGTTGGCAAAGCATTTTGAATGAGTTAACTAGCTGACAGCTTTTACATCACAACTCGTATTTGGCCTATTATAACTGAAAAATA
This sequence comes from Scopus umbretta, assembly GCA_013400535.1. Classification (NCBI taxonomy): domain Eukaryota; kingdom Metazoa; phylum Chordata; class Aves; order Pelecaniformes; family Scopidae; genus Scopus; species Scopus umbretta. The sequence goes on from VZTL01070943.1 coordinate 43,185, forward strand.
GCCCTTACCTCTTTGCTTGCATAGCTTTTGTGAATGTACTCAGTTCTATCACATAAAGAGTCATGGTTTTCAGGGTTCCATTTTTGTACTAAATTGCTAAAAATCAGTCTTCATTTCAAATACACTACTTCAAATACACTAAATCCATTTGTATATATACAAATTGGAAATCTTTACAGTTTTTTTCTGTCCCAGGTCATGCACATATTTTCCTGAAATGCAGTTTTGCCTCCCCCTAAGATAGATTAGTACAGACCAGTATGTAGTACCTAAAATCCTCCTTAAATTAGAATAAATTTCATTTGTGCCTTTGCAACTATCCTAATGCAGATTGAAACTAAACCTCAAATTCAGTATCGTTCACTGAAGAGGAAAATTATATCTGAATCAAAATCCCAGATTTACCAAAAAATGTCTGGTTTAACTTTATGCAAAGAAATCTGCAATTTGTGTTCAAGTTTAATATCAGATTAGAATTACAGTTCAGCTTCAAATTAATCTGTTCTAAATTCATTGAAAGGGTCATTCCAAAGGTTTTATTCAAGACAGACCTTAAGAACTCTTCGTTTTGAGCTACTCTCAGGACTTCAGGAAACAAGTTTGCTTCAAGACTTTGACAACAAAGTCCCTCCAAATGAAGGAGCTCAAAGTCAGAAGAATAATTTTATCTCTTCAATGAAGTGTCAAACAGCATTATTTATGTTGTTGAACTCAGTGTGTCTTCAGGTAAGCTGTCTTCCTTTTTAGTTCCATCCATCACAAAGTTCCTCCACTACCTTTACTTTTTGCAAGTCTCTTAGTTTGTGCTTATGCTGTCATGTTGCTGCTTAGCAAGTCACTGACCTTCCCTGTCCCTGGAGCATTTCTTCTCCCTGAAAACAGCTCAGCAATCCCCACTTGTTTCCGCCTCTGAGTTTTCAGGCTGAGCCAGAAGACATCAGTTGGAGCAAGGCAAACAGGAAGCCTGCCTCCTACCCGTGTCCAGCTGTGCCCCTTTCAACAAAGCATAGCAGACAACATCCTGGGAGAATTAAATAAACAAATACAACCCCAGTCACACTCACAAGACTTTCACACGGGTTAGTGTTAGGCCTTCCCAGCACTCATTAGCCAGAATAATTAATTTTATTTCAGAATCTCACTACTCAGTAAGGGTATGCTGAGTAATGATCTAAGAGAAGGATACCAGCTTCAGTGTTATTCATTGCTAACTACTACAGAGGAATCTGAATGATCTCACAGGGTTCAACATCTCTATTATACATCTTGCAGAGAGCATCCAAAAGTTTTTTTCAAATGTCTATGAAGTTAATCGCTGTAGTCTGCATTTCACTGCAGTCTGTTGCCTTGATCAGTTTCTTTTCCTAAAAATTCTTGATTGTGTTAAGCACCTGGGGCTCAGTTATTCCATCTGTCACAACACGTACATTTGTGTGTAAAACTAAACATATCTAAATAATCTCAAATTGCATAGGTGCCCCATATCACATCTCTACCACAGGGAATAAGGATCAATAAAACAAGGAAGAACCAGTTGTCCTGGTTTCAGCTGGGATAGAGTTAATTTTCTTCCTAGTAGCTGGCATAGTGCTGGGTTTTGGATTTAGAATGAGAATAATGCTGATAACACACTGGTGTTTTAGTTGTTGCTGAGCAGTGCTGACACCAGTCAAGGACTTTTCAGCTCCCCATGCTCTGCCAGGTGCACAAGAAGCTGGGAGGGGGCACAGCCAGGACAGCTGACCCACCCTGGCCACAGGGCTATTCCATACCATATGGCGTCACGCTCAGTATAGAAACTGGGGGAGCTGGCCAAGGGTCAATGATCACTGCTCAGGGCCTGGCTGGGCATCGGTGAGTGGGTGGTGAGCAATTGCATTAGGCATCACTTGTCTTGTATATCATTATTATTATGCCCTCTTTTTCTGTCCATTAAACTGTCTTTATCTCAACACACTAATTTTAGGTTTTTTTACCAATTCTCTCCCCCATCCCACTGGGGAGGTGAGAGTAAGCAAATGGCTGTGTAGTGTTTAGCTCCCTGCTGGGTTAGACCACAACACCAGTTTATGGAAAAGGCCTGGCCTTCCACAAAGAAACTTTATCCAAAGCCATAACAATCACTTTAAAAATATCAAGGAAAATGGAGTGAACAGCTCAAGACAGATAAAAGATTTCTTTCTCTTTTGGCACATGGGATTAATGATGAATTTGCTTAAAATAACCTTTGAATCCTCTTAAACAGAATAGTTTATATTGAAAAATAGAATTTTGGAGCCTGTCTGTCATCATCTCAATGAAACCCAGAAAAAAAGGGGGGAATAGACCTTCCACAATAGACCTTCCTGTTGTAGGAAATGAATGAAAAGAAGATTGCCAGAGTTAGTCTTGGATGTGCTTACATTCAGGGCAGTTGGGCTGCTGTAGTAAGAATCCAGTCTACAGAGTCTTCACGTTTTCACCTATTTATCCAAAAATCACCAAATAGTCCTGCTTCATTACCAGGAAAATGGAAAAAAGAACAAAGCTTCCTCAAATATCTTCCTAAATCCTCCATGAATTGTGGTTGTAAACCCAAGGCAGGTGGTCCCATAGGTAACTGGGGAAAGATAAAGGAGCAACGAGGCACTGGTGAATCAGAGCTCCCTCTTCCTATTCTTTTTTCCAGATAATACCCTACAGCCAGGACTGCCTATGGACTTCCTTTACCACAGGAAAGTTCTCAAACCAGCCCTTCTTCCAGCAAATGAATTTTGTACAAATAGTATCTGTGATTTCTAAGAAACATTAAATTCTTTCAGTGTAATAATAATGGAACTATAACATATATCCCTGAAAAGCCTCTGGCTTTAACTAACACAACATCAGACGAGAGGACATATAACAAGAATAATCCCAAAAGAAAACTCCCTCCAAGAAGGACAACTTAGGCCATTCACAAAACCTCATAGTGTACCCATCCAATAATAGACATACAATTTGCAGTACTAAATTTCTGCATTTCAGCAGTAGTAATATTATATCATTTAGTCATTATGTGTATTTTTTTCTTTCTCAATTCCAAGGGAGTCATAAGATTTGCTCATCAAGTTATTCTATCTGATTCTTCAAGATTTGACCCTTTAGGACAAAATATCCTGCATATAATTAGAACCCTTAGGAATATCCTCATTTTAATTGCTATAGTCTTATCACTGAAAATAAGACCAAAGCAAATTTTGGAAAAGTTTCCTATAATTTTAGTTAAATTACCCTTTCAGAACTGGCATTGTCACTCCTAGATATGTGCATATTTAGTTCACTTCTACTTACATAGGCTAGAAATATTATTTTTTGTTTTCAAGAATTTTAGTTCCTACTTGTATGTTATATATCTTACAGCTGAAAAAGGAACCACATTCCTGCATTGTTTTCTTAATTCTAAGATGGACTTTGAAAGACTTGACAGGTACAATAAAATACTATTCATACAAGGAAACAGTTATTTGACTGTAGCTTGACAGTGATGCCGCTGTAGGCAATGTGGCAGCTTATGCATCTGCAATACGTCTGGGTGAGTAATGCTATTTAAGAGCTGTTAGTGGTGTGGAAGCTGTAGCGATATATCTGACTGGTAATATCTACATAGCGGAACCTCTATAGCACATGGACCAATGTGTTATACGCAGTCTTTCTATAGGTATTTAACCTCTGAGCAAGACAAATATTCACTACAAAACCTATCCCTGTACCTGACTGACAAAAAATCCCCTCTTTCCCTTCCTTGTAAGCCAGCTGCTGTCATTCAAGGAGGAGCAGCAGCTGTAGCTGGAAAGAATCATTATAGGCTGAAACACTGAAGACTTGGAAGTCTGATATTATTTCTCTACCTCATTTGCCCCTTTCCCAGTAGCTGTTAGCTCCTTTTCATTCCTATACCTTAGAGATTCCCTACATTTTTGGCAGCCAAACCCAAGTATCCTCACACAAAAATTTCTTCTTTTAACTGCCCTTCTGCGACTCATTTCTTTCCCCAACTGTCCTTTCTGTCAATCTTTAGTCAAAAAACTTACCAAATATGTAAGTTTGTATTGTGACAAACAAAAAAATAATGTCAAAAAAGGGTAAGCACAGAAAAGCTTTATAATTCATCATCCTGCCTTCATAAGAAATGCAGTACTGCACACACCTAATATAAAGGAATGAGCTCTGCATTGCCAAGTTATTGTTTTATCGTTAAACCTACTCAAAATGGCAGTCTATATCTGATGTGAAAAGAATGGGATAAGAATAAGGTTTTTTAAATGTAATACACTATATTGATGCTTGTTATAAATGGCAAAACATAATATATACTACCCACAGTATAATTATTACAACATTGTTCTGTGTACTTACAAATATGACAGGGATAAAACCAAATCAATGAATCTGCAGATATCCTTCTCAGCAAATACACCATAACTCCCTGCTTTTGGATCCCAAAACACTCCTCACAAAAGAAACAAGAAAGTACAGTGTCACCTCAGCTTGGTCAGTGCATGTCCACAAGAATATTTTCAGTTCCCATGTTACCACTTCAAAAAGGTTGGTTTTGTTGCATTTAGGAAATTCTATTCAGTGCCATTGGAGAAAATAAAACTCCCAAACACTTGCCAATTCTCACATGAAAAATAAGTTATTTTTCACTTTTCTGTACATGTTTTTATATGTATACTGGACACAATCTTGCAGTCCCAGCCAACTAACAAGTGTATTAAAAGAAACACAAGAAAAAAATCCTTTAAATTCTATTGTACGGATAGATTGATGAAAGTTAATTTCAAGACATTATTAACATTCCATTTTGATTTTAAAATTTTTTATTTAAAAATAAAAAGTAAAAAATTGTGGACTTCATAAAAAACAGTGCCATGATTAAGATACAATCGATGGTCTGTTCTCAGATGACATTGAAAAGGAGAGATTTTAGATATTTAAAGGGCATTTTGAAATTGTATGTCAAAAAAAATAGCTTGATGTACTTTTGCATTTTGGGGAAAAAAAGTAAAATTCTACTATTGGCAGCGTAAGCAATAAGGGTAACCTCATTGTATTCAATAAATTAATACTAGGGTGTCAAAACAAAATTTAGCCCTCAGAATAGGGCACAAGGCAGTGTGGTGCTTAAACTATTCTGTTGTGAAATAACAGCTTTGGTAAAGAATTTTGAGTATGCTAAAGCTCATCCCAATGCCTGTTCAGCAGTGAGTCACACACCTTTTCTTAGGGGACCTTCCTATAATAACAATAGTTCTGAGTATTTCTCCCACTGAAGGGTTCATCATATGTTTGTCCTCAGGTTCTAGCCTTCCATCTTTTATTATCAAAAGGCAAAACAAATTTTTATTTTCTGACAGATTTTTCTATTTTTTTCAAAAAAGTTGACTCACTTGAGGCAAAAACAGGCATAAAACTTGGTTGTCTTTGTTGCCTACAGGAGCCTGTTGAAATCACAGTAATTGTCTAAAGCAAAATTTCTTATGGCTTCTACAAATCCTGAGTACATTAATTCAGTTTTCAAACCGTATGGTTGTGCTCATTACAAAAAAATATATACAACATACCCTCAAAAAATGTTGTCACTTGTAGTAATTATGTTCCCCCTATGCTCTACAGAACAAAGCTTTTCTTTGTTTGATTAACAAGATATTTACTACATTTTCTAAATTAAATTTTAAAAGGACTCTACTGCAGTAGTTTAGGCCAAAGCAATCAAAAGGATTTTGGTACCAAAGACGTGATTGTTTCCTTTTCGCAATGAAACAGTTTCATTGAGTTGCATTGTCCTTATTTATATAGAAATGGAAAGATTTCAGATGTTAGACTGAGAACCAGACCATTACTGCTAGGCTAAATCATTTAAAAAGAGATCATAAACCCTTTACATAAATTGATGAGAAGCAGTCCTAGCTTGTTAAATATTTAATATCTTAAAGAATTAAACAAATCAGAGAAAATGAAGAAAAAAATTTGGAAAAATAATGGGGGAAGTGAATAAGAAGAGAGATGAGGAGAATAAAGGGAAAATCATGAAGAAAAGACTGACAGTGAAATGATGAACAAAGAATGACAGGAAGAATGACCAGAACATGTGGAAGAACATAGATGGTATCATTCTTATAATGCAAGAATATAAGTGAGGCAGAGGTAATAAGATTAAAATATTGGATTTCTGCACAACTGTGCATAGTATCATAATTCAAAGAATGAAGCAGAATCAGAACCAGAAATTAAACATATTGCAGAGAAAGAAAAGACTCATGGAAAATGCAGAGAAAAGATCTTATACTCTTAAACAAAATTCATATGACGGTACATCATAAATAAAAATAAAGGAATAACATAACCAAAACCTCATTGTTACATATATACATCAGAATTGCTATAAGATTATATTATTACATCAGTTTGATAATGGCAACTGGTACCTAAAAGTCATACGTATTTACTACATACATATGACATCAAGAGGCTTATCATTCTAGGTGATCTCAACTGACTTTAAGCATGAGGTTTTACATTTTTATAAATTAATTTTTGAAAATTAAAAAAAGACAGATATAAGATCTACATATAACTGTTCACTGTTTACAACATTTATGAGTTTATTGATCCTCAGTATACTATCCCATAAATCGTCTTTTTTCAAACTAAAGAATCTTTACTCTTATATGAAAGCCAGTCCATTTCTCTGATAAGTCCTGTTGCCTAAGCTTTCCCTTATCAATTGCACTTAGTTTTTAACATGATACAGCCAGAATCTGGTTTTGGTTTGTTATCCAACTTTTCCCTTATTATTCGTAATACTCTAATTGTGTTTTTCATCACTGTTAACAGCAAAAAGAGTTTTTGGACTACAGTCCACAGTGGTTTCCAGATTTCTTTTCTAAGTAATAATAGCAGTTTACATGTGCAATGTTAGAATTTTTTTATCCATGTACTTTAAAATGTAGTTAATTAAACTTAATTCCACATATTATTTGGTATACCCAGTTGCTTCGTATCATGACATCTTTCTGGAAGATTCTATTTCAACTCTAAATTTCAGATCATTTATGAATATATTCAACTTCATGATTTCCTTTTCTACACACAAGTACCCTATATCTCTTGTGGAAAGGGACCATGTATTCCCACCTTTTTTTTCACCTATCTTTCATTATGTTATTAATCCGTGAGACAACATACCCTCCTAAGGAAAAAAGGTTGACATAGGATAAGAGTCATATGTAAGGCTCCTTGAGTAAAACTACTTGAAAAATTCCTATAGCTATTGTTAAACAATCTTATGAGTGTCTAATTGACTTCCAATGACAATGCCAGATTTGTGATTCACAATTTGCTGACTCTTCCCAAATGCATTATTACACATTGGTCAAACAGCTGTATTCTTTATTGAAGTTCCTATCTATTTACCCCATGAAGAAATCAATCAGCTCTGGCAAGTACAACTACTCTTACTGTTTTATAATATTCATAATCTTTTTCTAAAATTTTTCTTCTTAAATTCATATATGATGTCTTTCTCCATTAGGAGTAACTCTGCTCTAATAATCTTTTGAGATTGGTTGTGGTGAACAATGATAAAAAGAATTTATGTTTTCTGGCATAGTCTTAAAAGTCCTTTTTGTGCCATGGTCCTATTACTCTTCTATTATGTGTCTGAAGAAACCTCTATTTTTAGCTTTTATGCCTCTAACAACAAGCTCTTTGGGTTTTTTGGTTATCTTTTTCAAAATCTTTTTTTTTTTTCCCTGTGATTACACATCTTTTTGAAGTTATGTCTTTCCCACTTCTTTTGTTTAGACATGACACCTACATTTTGAAGGGTAACTTTTTGTTTACATTCCTGCTAAGAATTCATTATGGTTACTGTTACAGATTGGCTCTTTTCTAGTTAAGTATTTCGCACTGCTGAAAAAATTTTGCCTTTCCTTCACACAGCAAGGTAACATTTACCCACTCTGTATGGAGATTATCAAAAGTGCCCATCTGTGGTTTTATCTGCACAGCTTCCCTAATCTCCCATAACCTTTTGCAATCAATAAAAATCCTGTCCTCTTCCTACATACATACAGTAAGCTTTTCTTGACAATTTTCCCAGATACTTACAATGGAATTTCACAAATTCTCAAAATGCAAAGATACTGAGAGCAATGATAAAATAGTTATCTAATCTTGCAATAATTTTTTTTTTCCTTCCCAGTTCTTGTGACTACAGAAGTTCCCTGTTGCCCGCCCTCTGATTTGTACCATGGCAAATATAGCCAATTAAGAATATATTACACATTATGATGTGTTAAAAAGACCGCCTTATTTTCTGATGATAGTGGATAAACAGCAGGGCTGGAAGGTCCAAAGAACTGCTTAGACTGAGAAAGGGCTCCAGCAAGGATGAGGAATTAAATTGAACTTAATGGTAGCTCCAAAGCTTTTCTTATAGTACAAGTTCCAGCAAACTCACAGAGTCCTTTACCTAAGCCAGGGAAATGTTTTAGCTTAATATTTCCATGAAGTCACCTTATTTTTAAAGAAAGCTTATAGAGTCTGTCTCCCTCCAGGAAATCCTGCTTACACCTTCGTGAATTTTAGCAGTTTCACTGGCAGAGACCAATAGATTTATGAGCTTTTTATTCACCTGTATACAGATGAATTTACTGTAAAGCACATTCACTTTTGTGCTTTAAGAAAACATGAATATTCTAAGAGAGACCTGGACTAAAACAGGCTTCCTGCTATGGACATCATGTAAGCATTACAGGCTTGATTAAAAATAAACCCTAAACCCCCAAATAAAAACACACAGATACCTACTAAAACTGAGTTATCTCATAAACTCTGGAAAATAATTTTAAAAATCAAGTAAAATTGTATGTCTGCTACACTGAAGACAGCAAACGGTACAGATTTGAGATTACAACCACTCCAAAATATGAGCCAGTAGGTGAGAACAGAATACTTCTGCAGGTTACACTGAACTCAGACACCCAATGTTGTGTCTCTGAATTTTGAACCAAATCCCACTCCAATTTCTTTTAGCTTCAGGTGTCACTGAACATTCACCTTATCTTTAACAATATTAGTTATTAAATGGCAGAGACACGTATTTTTTTTTTTCTGTGCCAATTACTACAAACTATAATCATTATGTTTTGACTGGTGTTTAAAAACATGACAGAAAATAAACAATGAGTTAGTGATTTGGAGCCACCTTGAAAATTACTAACAGAAGCCTACTTGCCTTGTTTCATTAAGTTTGTCATTGTTTTCTGTTATTGAAGAAAGATTAAAAAAATACAAATATTTCATGTTAATTGAGAACTGGCCAATATTGTTTAAAATACTGAACACTGAAAGCACAATGCCTCAGACAAGAGACATAGCATTCCTTTTCAAATAGAAATATTTATTTGGGTTTTGAATAAAATAACAAGGCAGTAACTCCACAGTGATGTATTAGTAAATCTTACCTACTTTACTTGCCTATTAATGCTGCCAGTTTGCCCTGGACTCTCTGTCACCCAGAAGCCTGAAACATTACATCAGTGATGATACAACACCTGGTTTATAACATTTTTTCCAAAATCTTGCTACTGAATGCTTTGTTGTTCTTTTAAGCCTAACTGCTATGGCTGTGTTTATGATATTTTCCCTGTGCTGCTGGCCTAAATGCACAGAAAAGCAGCCTTTTTAAAGTTAAAAATATATAGCATGAGCAGTGCAAAATAAAGATATTAAAGAGAGAGCATACAGGGATGAGAGTAACAAGCATAACCAATGGTGCCACAGATTAAAAGTTCATCCTTTTCTTCCACATAATAAGTATAGTCATTTTATCAACAGAAA
>VZTL01070946.1:222-18780 GCA_013400535.1 Scopus umbretta
GATCTCGCGAGAGCGGCGACGGGGCGGAAGGGGTGGGAAGCCCCGCCCCCCGCAGCCTCAGGCGGCGCTTCCGCCCTGACTTCCCTTAAAGGGGCCGCGCCCCGCAGGAAGGCCGGGGAGCAGGTACAGCGCGGGGCTGGCGCCGGTGGGGAGGGCGGCTACAGGGCGGAGCGGGACCCCGCAGGAGGACGGATGAGCCCGCGCGGGTTTGGCATGGCTGCCCCATCCTCGTTGGGGGGCACGGTGAGGGTTGCTGCTGCCCGCAGCCCCACGGCGGGATGCCAAAGTCACCTTTGCGGCACGGGCGCCTGCCGCTGCAGGGCGCCCGGAGCCCACCGAGCCGGCTCCAAGCACCCGTCGCCCAGCCCCGCTCGCGCCAACACCCGCTCGCCTGGCGGGAAGGCAGCGGCCTTCGTCTTTCGGTGACGGACCTTCATCTTCCGCTGCCTTCCTGCTTGCCACGCGAGCCGAGCAGCTTTATCCAGCTCAGGCTCCCAGCGGAGGTCCGAAGCGAGGACAGGCGTTGCAGGCGCGGCCGGAGAGCAGGACGGATGACAGAGCTACCCCGCGGTGGCTCTCGGCTGCTGCCCAAGGTGCCGCCTCCGTCCCGCCATGAGGACATCGCTCTCCACCAGCCCCCGGCCCCGTCCCGCTCGCGGCAGAGAAGCGCCGGCTCAGCTCTTGGCACAGGCCGATTCCATTTGTCTCCAGGCAGAGGCGAGTTTCAGGCAGATGCAATGGCCTGCGCTAAGCTAGAAGAGCTGGTTTTGCACAGAAGGTATCCGTCTCCAAAAATTTTTATCCAGGAAGAGCTTGAAAGGCAGCAGCACAGCGAAGACTGTCGGTCCCCTTCCATTCCGCGTGCCGTTGAAGTGCCACGGTTGGGCATTATACCACTTTCCACGGGGCGTCTCACGTAGCAGTAAGTTACAAGGCAAACCTCAAGGAGGAAATCCGAGCGGTGGCACCGCATGGGAGGCAGAGCACGCAGCTAGCCCCGTGCGACCGGCACAGGGAAGGAGCAGCTCCCGTTCTGGCAGGGAAGCACCACACGCTTTGTGCTCGTGGAAGTAACCGAGCGAGGAGCAGAGCTGAGAGGATTCACAGCGAGCGGAATGGGTACAAACCAAACATGGAAAACCTCCGAACTGATCAAAGTCCTTCCAAGAGCCACCCAGTGACCTCCGGTGCCACGGATACATCCCAATGCATCCCCAATTTCACGTCGCGCTGAGCCACGCCGCGTCTGCTTCCGCAAAGTCTTCTAGGCTTGCAGCAGCGCACTATCCGCCCCTGAAGAGTTAAGCCCTATTAACAGCAATTAACGAGCGCAGAGAGGACTGAGGAGCACAGATGCACGCCCAGCAGTACGCAACCCCTGGGAGAAGGCCGCTTGGATGAGATTTGGTTTTGGCTCAGCAGCTTGCCTCGGACTCGCGTATAAAGGACGGACAACCGGCGACCCACTTCACCGCGCAGGGCTCTACCACGCTAGGACGCTGCGTTTGCCACGGGCTCAACCCCGCATTGAAATGAGACAGACGGTGAAGCGGTATTCTACAAGACCCAGGTCAAATAGTTACGGAGGCTCAGTCCACACAGCGAGACGCTCGTAAATCCATGCTTTGCGCTGCTCTGGCGGTTACAGAGAAAGCCCCCGAAAAGGAGGTAGGCAGCAGCTCGACCATCAGTCTGAGGCAGTGAGAGCACGCTCACTGCACCAGGACAGGAATGAGGAACGTGACCCCCGAGTAAGCAGTAGATTGTGCCGCCAGCAAGATTACCTCTGGGTTTCAGAAGCGGGGAGAGAGAGACGAGGAGCACTCTCCTGGAGGCGCCCGAGTCCGTGGGAGAGCTACGCGCGCTCCTCGCAGCGGGTGGGAAGGCGTTTTTCACAGCGCCGTGCGGCCTCAAGGTCAGATGAGGAGCAGCGTTCAACCCGAGCCCGTCACCGCTACCAACCCGTGCGCAGACCCGCCCGCAGCTCTGGTGACAGGTTTGGGAGACTTGGTGCAACCGCCCGTCACCGCGCCGAATCCAAGCAGGTTAGAGCCGACAACAGCCGAGCTCTTCGGCCTGTACAAAGCAAAGCCGACAGTGCCACCCCCGGACCCTTCACCAGCACAGCTGATTCTCTCATGAAGAGGACAAGAGTTGAGCCGGCACGAAGAACTGCTGACTTAATTCCACTGCTAGAAGTTTATCAGTCCACTGAGGCACAGCGTAAGCCTGTATACTGGTGTTAAGACGGTTTTCAAGGCTGCCAATTGATTTCTCATGAAAACACAAATTCACAAGAAAGCTTTTTTTGTCAAAAGCAAAAAAAAAAAAAATTAAAAAAAAAATGGAGACAGGCTTGTGTTTCTAATCCAAATGTACTTCTCTTTATTCAAACCAGGGGTAATCACTGGTTAGTGCAAAATGCACCTAAACCTTTTGCCTGAGGGAAATCTACATCTTAACAAGGCCTCCGTTAACCCCTAATGAAATCCACAGAGGATTTGAAAGCGTTTGAAGCACAGCTCTAGCACTGCGCTTCGTAAGTGACTCTGTGCGTCAACAAGTCTGCACCTGCCTTGTTACCAGTTCTATACCGTCAGGTAACAAAAGCAAAATACACTCAGTAGATTTCTTTTAACTCCCAGAGTTTCTGAACCACCCGCCCCGCCACTAATGTCAGGAGTAAGGGGGTTGCAGCCTACCCTCACTTCCAACAGTGCTAACGGAAACCCTGTTTTAAATTAAAAAATAAGCCAGCATACATAGTAGAAAATTTCTCTTAAAAATTTCACAATCTGTAAATGTATATATTTTTTTTCTTTTAAACATAAAAGTTTACAATATACGGTAAAACAAAGGCTCAGGAAAAATAATTTCAAAAAAAAGAAACCTGAAGTTTTGAATTAAAGCTGAAGACATTTTTAAAACCCTGTAGTTTGAACCAGTGACATTTTCTTTATTTGTGCTGATGGGTTAGAGAAAGGAAAATATTTAAAAACTGCAGTCCAAACACCCACAGCTTTGCCTTCAGAAGCCATCTTCCCCCACCCCACCCCCCAAAAAAAAACCAAAAAAAAAAAAATGTTGTTAGGTTTTTCTTCCATCAAGTATGTGATTGTCACAAGTTCAGAAGTCTGGGATTCCTGGGTTCGGCTGGTACCAGACATCCCTGTGTGGACAGAATTCCCTGATTGCCAGCCCACGCTAGCGCCTGTAGGGGTGAAATCCTTGCACGTTATGGTTCTGTCCTCGTCCAAAACCACTTCCTCCTGCAGGTGGGCCACTTGATGGTTGCACCGAGGGGCCTCCGTAGGGAGGGGGTTGCTGGCTGGGATCAGAGAAACCTTGTCCAAAACCACTCAAGTCTTGTCCATACCCTGGGGAGAAGGGGAAAAAGGCAGCAGAGTAAGCTTCCAGTGCCATCCACGCGCGCCACGGAGGCGCAAACTCAAAACCCGATGCCGCTCCCGCCCCCCGTGCACGGCCTCAGGAACAAACACCTCGGTCTAACACGTTCAGATAAGCAGCTGCTTTCAGTTCCTGCGATTATCTACCTTCTCATCAGAAGAAAGGGGCAAAAAGCAGAACTGAACAGGTATGCAGAATTGGTAGTTTTCCACTTTTGAGGTAATCCTACCCAGGCTGGTTGTTAAACTATCCTATTACGGCTGTTCAGAAGCTTCAAGTGGCTTGCAGGTTTGCTGTCAGCTCATTCCAAATATAGTTTTTTTGGTTTGGGTTGGGTTGTTTATTGGCTAAAAGCTAGTACTGTCAGGTTCAGCAGAGATGAAGATGTAGCAAGGAAGTTTTTCCTGGGATCTCACAGCTATTAAACTGCAGCACCTCAGACTGACTGCGCAGAGTTATTCGACTCTGGCTTTGTCGAGTCAGTCAGTCACCATCTTCCCCGGAGAGTCAAAAGCTTCCTTCGCTGAAAAGACACACTGGAGAAGAGAGTCTTAAATTCCCCTTCAAAAACCAGAGTACTGCTGCCTGAATATGTATTTTAATTAACTAGGGAGCCTGCCTTTCAGGCAACACTCAATTCAAAAAATGTGAGCTGAAGCATGAGGGGGCAAAGTTGGCAAAGCAGAATCCAGAAGGATGTGACTACTGCACCCACTATAAACTTTATAATGGAACCCTTGCTCCAAAGTTGCCCTCAGAAAGAACTAACATCCTTCCCCAAAAACTCACTGCATGGGCAGGCTGAAGCAGATTTGTTGCAAGTTCAAAAAACAAAGCTCCGTTTTCAAAACCTTACACCCTACTGCTCCTGCGGATGGTGGCGAGTACTCTTAAGCCGGCTAAAGAGAAGCAGCGGTCAGGCAGCAACTGTAAAGCCCTTCTCCCCCGTCCCCTACGCCACCAGCTGCCTCCGAGTTCAGTCAGTTTTAAGCCTGAACGGGTATTGTCTCTCAACTGAAGTTCAGGCTAATGCATGCTGCAGGTTAACATTTAACTCCTTCCTCAGTCTGAGGAGCTAAACACTTCTCCAGGCCTGCTGCCTGCTCGGGGAGGCTGCGACCGCCGCTCTGGCACGTGATCCATGCCAAAGGCCAGATCCAGGGTAGGTTTAGAGTAAGCAGAATCTGGGGATAGGGAAAGAGGGCGAAGATGAAAGATCTGCTGAATTCTTGCTGCCAGTACGGAAGACAACTACATGTAAATTAAGAACACTGAGAAATTGAGAAATTTAATAAAAGTTCCCATAATTAAATACGACTCAATCATAATAGTGGCATCAGTGCAAGCCTCTGCTATGAAAGATGGTATTAAGAATCCTAATTACTAAGCACATTTCTGCAGTTCTGCTTCTCTCTATGCAGGCTTAAAGCAGGTTTAATTCTCTTAATCCAAAACAACGTCTGTTAGCATGTCTTCAGTATTTCAATTTCAAGCTCTGCCTGACTCTCAGGACTTGCTACCACTAATGAGCCTTAACACACATCTATCGCAGGCTTCTATTAGCTCAAAACGCTAATCCGGTCATTTTTTTCAGACAGAGATAAGCAGGCAAGCAAAAATACAATTTAATTGTTTGCCAAGGAGTGAGGCTCGGGGTGGTGGTGGTGGTGAAATCAAGTTATTCTCACTGTACACTGCAGTGTTACGGAATTAAGTGGTGGCAACCACAGTTCTCAATTTGTTTATCACAGAGGAAACCTACAGCATAAACCTGGAACAGCCAGACATTTAAGTGTATGTTGTCTTCCCCCCGCTTCCTTAATTCCTGCTGCAGCTCTCGGCTTGCACCAGCACCTCTACTCTCTAAGGCAGCTGTGCCGACCTTTACGGTTTTACTGTCCTGCTTAAGAACCTGAGCTCAGTTCGGTCACACGGGACAAAGCCTCGCCAACGCAGCAGCTGGGGAAGCGAACAGCAGCGTCATTCACACTTCGGTCGCGAGTTTTCACTTCAGCCAGCTAATGAACACAAAGAACTGCAATGCCCTTACTCGCAAAAGTAAACATTTGAGCCGCATTGTTCCCCCCCCACCCTCTTAAGAGAGACCCTGCAAGAAACACAAGTTAATTTCCCAAACGCAGATACATCAAGAGCATTGGTTGTAAATAGGCACCACCTACCTAGGCTTCTCACTGCTCAGCCTGACCATAAGAGTGTAAACAAAGTATTGGCGCGTAGCCTGAAGGGTCTTGAGAATAGGTACCCAGCCCTAGTAAGAAATGAGGAGACCAGGGTGACGAACCCCAAGAGAGCCCTGTACAGAGATAATTTTTCAGGGTGAGGGAGACACACCCGTGTTAGTGTTTAATTTACTAGTGCTTACATTCATCCTAGCTGTACACATAGCAGCATTTAAGATGCTGTCAAGCCAGGACAAATCTTAAAACGCCACAACGATCAGATAACTCAGTGCCTCTTTCAAGCCCATAAGCTTTATGCATTTATGTAAATACATGCAGATCAGCTAGACTGCCTATTGTACAGCAATGCTGCTAACTAATTTGCGATCACATGAAGTGCCGAAGCTCTTTTAAAAAAAAAAGTTAAAAAAAAATCTTACACATAACTTTACAAACAGGTGGATGATCCTGTGGTACCATTGCATATTAAATACCTCCATCCCTGTTTTCAGGCTAGAAAAGCGCTCTTGAGGTGAGAGACTAACTGCAGTTGTGGTTTAAACAACCAACCTCCTTTGCTTTCTTCCTCAAAATGCAGTACTACATGCCTCTTCCTCCCTCCTCCCGCCCTGCCCAGCACTCTTACAAGACTAACTAAGAACACCTGAACTATTTCACTGGCAAAGAGGCTTCCTAGAACATGCAAGAGGCAAGTGGTACCATACACACCAAATACTGGAATCCCCCCCTCCCCAGTCTTTTCACAATGTTGGAAAACAGATTCTTCCTAAACTTCCAACACATCCCAAATATTGGCTCCCCACTGCATATAAATGATTATGCACAGGTTTATACTTTATTTATTAGGGACTACCCCCCTTCAAAAAGAGTCTGCAAAGAGACAAGTTCTGGCAAGACAAGAAAAACTTCCTCTTGAGTCACAAAGGCAAAGCTATCTGTGAGAGCAACTGTGTTTATAACAAACAAATTGAAAAACATTTCAAATTCCTCAACATGAGAACATATGCGTGCTTTATAAACACATCTGAAAGGCTAATCTTCCTTCAGAGTCTGTTTTGCATTTTTGGAACTTTGAATAGCATCTTTTCAAATAACTTTACAAAGTGTTCATTTCATAACAGTTTCTGCAGGCACTTTAAATGAAGCAGGCAGGCACTAACACACATGGAGAACTTGTCCAAGTGGGGAACAGTCTTAATCCATGGGCCTGCTGCACACAAAAATTTCAGTGCAGAAGTAAAAAATGACCAATTACAATCCCTTCTGGGGAGAAAAAAAAAAAAAGGCAGTATGCCACAAACAGCTCTTTGGAGAACATGGCTCAAAAATAGGGGTGAGAGGAAGAGCAAGATGAGAACTCCCTCTGAGCTTCCACAGGGAGGAGCAGAAATTTTACTCAGGAGCACAAGCTCCTGTCTAGCTTTTTTTTTTTTTGTAGTACTGTCTGCCTGGCTTAAAACTTGTTATATCAATGTCTTCTATCAGCCAGCTGAAACAGTTACCTGTACAGCACAATTAAGCTTTACACACTTCTGACAGAACTATAACTTGAGATAGACAGGAAAGGAATAGGAGGAAGGGAGGAGAAGGCACACAGCTTGGATTCTTATACCCCGGACTGCTTGCCTCTCGATGCTATTCTTACTCTTGAAGTCTATTCTCCAATCTGATCAAAGTCAGATACACACAGAAGTTGACTACAAGCTCTGTGAAAGCTCTTGGAAAAAAAAAGTTTTAACTACAGATTCAGGGAGAGTGCAAATCAGTAACTTATCCCAGCAGTGCACAAGTCTCTGAAGGCTATTTCACAGCATACAAACAATGTTTTAGAGTTGATTAAGAAAACACCCTCTGGCTAGAATACTGCATGATTTAAGGATCACTTGAGAGCTGATGGCTGGCATTCCCATCCTGGAGAAAAGTGCCTTCGGTGTTAGCAAACTGTTTCTGAATACTGACTTTCTACCCAAGTACAAAAGAAAAGCAGGAAGGGGAGAGAGATCAAGCCGAGTTTATTCTATATGCAGTTACTTACCAAACTGACTATAAGGGAATTCTGGCTGAGCAGTTGGGGGTTTGCTCATGTCCTGAGTTGCCTGAGATGGTGGTGGTGGTGGTGGAAAAGCTAGTGGTGTTGCCCCTGGAGTGGCAGGCGGAGGGGGTACTCCAGGTGGGGCAAACTGGTCAGGTGGAGGAGGTGGAGCACCATATCCAAAACCTGAAACATGAGGAAAGTACAATACACGTGAAAAGTCTATTAAAACCAAAGTTTTTGTTACCTACAGCTGGCCATACAGTAATTCACCCCTACGCTGTAGCTAAAAGACCCCAACAGCGTACCTTCTAACAGAAAAAATATCTCACCCCAAAGGAAGACTGCAGCCACATCAGCATCCAGCAAAGAGAAAGTGCTAAAGCAGAACTAGGGACCCAACTCCGTGCACTCATATGCGCACGTGACAGACATGAGGAGGAAGCCATATTATTCGAGATCTTAGGAGGAAAAAAAAGACATCCCAAACAAATGGTTTCTTCGTAGCAGAACAAGCAACTCTAGAAAACTGGGTGCTATTTTCTGCCCTCTTTTTTAAACCAGGTTTGTGACTAGACTTTTCAAAAGGTGGCCTGAGGGGGCAGGTGCTGAAATCCTATTTACAGTTGTGACCTTAATTCCTTAAGCTTCTCCGAAAATCCCAGCCTGCGTCTAGCCCAGGTCACCATGCAGTAATCTCTAACTTTTCTCTCAGATGTGGTAATAGGGGTAACACAATAAATCTAAATTCGTTTAGCAACACAGATTTAAACCAGAGAACATAAATGATTACTGCACCCAAGAAAAAAGTAACCCAACTCACTGACAAAAATACTTACAGTTTATTACGGGTCAGAATATACAATCTAGGCAAAACGTCTAAGGATAGATGAAATGTAGGGGTGGGGGGGGAGAAATTCAAGTCCAGGGAAAGATGAGCAAAAGCTGAAAACTGAATTTAGTGATGGACTGTACTCATGTAGGTTACTTACTAAATGGTGGAGGGGTGCCATAGCCCTGCGGAAATCCTTGTGGAGGTGGGAATCCTCCAGGAGGTGTAGAGACTATGTATGAGGTAAATGGTGGTGGTGGTGGAGGAGCTCCTCTTCCTGGAGGAGGTGGTCCGTATCCACCTAGAAAATTAAGAAAAACCAAGAACTAAAGGAGCTTAATAATGAAAAGTTGCTGCTTAAGTCGGCATCCTCTAGATGGGGTAAAGCTGTCTGACAGATTTCAGATGCAGTCTCAGCCTTCTATGAATTCTTACTTTGGGAAATACTTGTCCTCCAAGTATCCCTACTGTAAATAACTGCAGTTTAGAATGCAATTCCTTGATAACAAATTAGCATGGTTGGCAACAGCAGGATGTATGTCAGCTCCCATTACTGACTTGTTAAGCTTACACTATCTTCTCCTTCATTATTTCAGGGCAAATTCAATCAAGCTTTTAAATGTAGGTTAAATACTACAGAAATCCACAGATCGCTGTGAATTCTTAAAGAAACTGCACCCTCACTCAGTAGAATTTTTCTTTTAAAATCGGTCCCATATAACGTACTTACCAATAGCCTGTCCAGCTGGCACCCACATCCCTAAAACAGAACAAAAAACAGCGACTTATACGTGCATTGATGCTCTATACTATGAAACTGGAATGATTTAAAAAGAAAGTTGATCTTGCTTTGGGATAGAGGGGGTGTCCTCCCAGTGTCCCTTACAGATCTATTTTTATAGTCCAAGAATAGTCTTGGACTATTTCTCAATATGCAATTCTGAAAAGACTCTGAATCATTCCGCAAATAACGCATAGAAGAGACAGCAGTCCCCAAACTCAAATCAGATGGAGCATTCAACAACTGCGAGCATACCAAGCGCAAACAGCTATACTAGTATAAAGAACAAAAATACTGAGAATCACAGCAGACTACACATCCGAAGCATTTTTAATATACTACCAGGTTAATCCTAGTCATTTTTGAAGTTTTTGAACCATAAAAACATCTTCTGCATTCGTTGCGGCATTAAGATTGAAAGATAAATGCATTCATGTTTTACATTAATCTTTCCAGTAGATCAGATATCATTTTCTCTACAAATAGCCACATTGAAAATAATCTAGTTTCTCAATTTGCGCAGTTGCAGATTAGCACATCTGTGCAGAATGTCAAAGCCTCAGCTGCAGCTTTCGAGTTAATAAGCACCATGGGGAAACAGGCAATCCCTCCACTGAGGTATCATCTATTGCAGCAATAGATGAAGCGGTGACACTCCCTTTAGCCCCCCAGGTGAAAATTTCTCATATATCAGAGCAAGCAAGTTCTGTTCTGTCAAACGCAACTCAATTATACCACCGTATTTCTCCCTAAGTTATCAAAACTGTCTCTGGATGAACTCAGCATATTTATCTTGTCTTCAAAATCTTGTGGGGGTTATAGCCATCAAACCCAAAACACATGGCTGCTCCTTTTAGCCCTGAAGGGTTCAAGCTAAATCAAGAAAATTATATGCAGTAAGTGCTCCCCTGCACCACTACTAGCCCCACAGCTGCTTGTTATTTTTCCAGGCTACATTAAGCAATAAAATCCAAAGACAAGCCCATCTGTTTTTCCCTCACCCCTTTCAAATTGTACTTATAACTTCCTTTGAAACTGCCTCATCCCTGAAAACCCGTTATTTCAACAAAATTTTTCATTAGGGTCTCAGGCAGGCCACAATCCCAAAGCCAGAGTCACAACTTGAGCCACTGAGCTTTCTCAACACCTTCTCCGCGTTACCAAAAAACATGCCGATTCTATTTGGGGAGAGGCAGAACCAAACAGAAGAGGTGAAGCACTGCCTGGGCCACGCGCTAGACTCGGCACAGCCCACCAACTTCTGCCCTACGAAACGAAGCTTTTTGGGAAGAGGAGTGAAGGAACACTCTCAGCAGACTTGGGAAGGACGGATGTGTGGAATTTTAGTTCTGCTATCAATAACCCAGCACAGCCCTAGCTCCGATAGCCCTGGAATACTGTCGTTTGCCAGTAAGACCAAATTACCAGAAAGCTGTCAGGGCAAGACTCTCTCCTGCCAGCGACTCGGAGACAACTAAAGCAGTACCTTGAGGGCCATATCCTTGTTGCCAGGTCGGAGGGGGCTGACCTGCCCAGCCATTGGCAGCACTTGGCATGATCCTGCTTCCCCACTGACTGGCACCGGGCGGCCCTGGAGTTTGGCTTTTGCTGTCACGAGGTTCTGCACGTTTCACCTCCACCTAAACAAACAGAGTTGCCATTCAGGAGAGATGGTGCAGGTTAATATACCCCCCTTCCCTTCACACACACCCTTAATTACACTTAAGACTACACTTAGCATCTTATGACTTATGTCTAAATACTTATTTATTAAACTTAAGGCCAGTAATTTAAAATGTTTCTCAGGTACAATATACATGATGGTAAGACAGTGCAAGTCCTACTATTGCGGTATTGCAAGTAAAAGACATCCTACAAATCACTTATGTTTCATCATAGTACAGTATTCATTGGCTTTAATCTTAAAACAGCAGTACCCTCTTACAACGGCTCTTCACTTTAAAGAAAAGCATAATCTTGTAAATTATTTATATACTAATTTAACGTTTAAAGCAGGAGTTACAAAGATGGCATTTTCAGTAAAAAATGAACTTTGAGTAAAGAGTACGCTCTGAAAAAGGGTACTAATGCTTTAAACATTCAAACATGTTTGGGGTTCATTTGAAAGTTACAGTTTAAACCCACCCCATCTAACTACAATTTCAGCTCTGCTCATACCTGAGAAACACACATTTGCTTGTTTGGTTTTTTTTTTGTTTGTTTGTTTTTAAACTTAGATTTTATTTAAATGTCTAATGGAAGATAAAGACTTACCTTCCCCAGGCTAACGCTTAAAGAATCTCAATTAACTCAAACAATGTCAGAGGGAATGGATGTGATAAGAGAATCTTACATTACATCTAACAAAAAAGTAAACAAACATGCAAGTAATAAAAATGGACAGTTGAGTCAATAAGAAGCAAATCTTCATACTGTGTTAAGTCAGTGACAAAAGCCCTCCTGTTTTTAAAATTAGTAAGCCACAGTGCTTAACTTATTTTATTCAAAGATAAAATGTCCTAGTGTTCCAAGCCATCGAATAAGTGCCTTTGACCTACTTAAAATAAGCTGCACATTCAATATAAACCTCTCAAAAAAAAATCCAGCTTCTGATTTAATGAAACACTCTCAGCACTCATGCATGCTGAATTAAAGTCTTTTTTTATTTTATGATTAATTTTAATGGGTGCCAGAGTACAAAGAAAATAAATCTCAATCATCAATGGGCCTGAGTAGTATGGAAAATAAAGTATTCAGAATTCTTCCTGCCATGTCTTAAAGACCATTCATGTCAGAGAACAAACAGGAAACAGGCACAAGGCAAGGACAAAGCCCGCCGCCCCCACCCCACTGCAGATGCCCCAAGGACATTAGACATGACAGTAACCAAATCTCTGTCAGCTGAAGGCCCTGCCAGAGAGGAACCAAGGGAATTTTTCAAAGGACTCAAATTAATGAGTCTTAACACATTTGCCTTGAGGGAATTCGGTTATTGCTTACAAAAGCAGAGTCGTCCTTGCAATTTTAATTTTTTTTTCCTTTCAACAACATATGGATTCATTTCAGCAATACCTTTTTAATTAGCAAAAAGAAAAAGCTGCCATTTTGAAAGTAGGCATTATTAGTCAATGAAGAGAGCGGGGTATCTGGAGTTCTATGTGGAAGAATTCCACTAATTTTTCAGTGCACATTTGGAAGCGGTGAACTGCCAAACTGAGGACTGAAAAATCCCTGTGCAATATTCTTAGCACTCAGGTTAAAATTCTACACCTGCCTAAAGCCCAGTTTACACCAAGAAATGAGGCATCTCCATTGCTCCCAGCTGAAAAAAAAAAAAAAAAAAAAACAAAACACTGCGTATTTCTGCTTTTTATGTCACTGAAAGGAAAAAAAAAAAAAAGATCATGAGAATCTGGTGCTGAGACTGTTAGGGAAACAACGGAGAACTCTGAATTAGCACGGACGTATTCTGAAAACCAGCAGCATTAAGAGGTGACATTTCGAAGGCTCACACAGGGTACTCCATGTTTTCCCAGAACCATTACAGCAGATGTACTATCCTTTGTTCCTATTTATATCTAACGTGCTGCTTTGTGATATGACCTCTCATTTAAGTGGTTCATGCAAGTTTAAGGCAATTCCGAGGAAAGATCAGAGGACGTACATAGGATATAGATCATTCATACACATACCAACGTAAATTTACTGCTGTCAGTGCATCTGCTCACAAATGGGAATGCTCAACTGCTCACAAGAGGAAAATACTAGTAATCAAGAACATACACTAACGTTCTTGATTACACAAGCACATTTCTTCATCTGCTTCACTCCCATTATCAGGAAATCAGCCCGCCCCTCAACCCCACAACAAGTTCATAGGAACAAAAAGCATTATATACTGCAAAATTCACCAAAATTCCACTGATATGCAAGAATATATCCCCTGCTCACTAAATAAATGCTTATGAAGTATCAGCACGTAAAGAAACTTTAACAGACAATGCAAAATTATACAATGTAATAATCTAAGGAAAGTGACAGCGTTCTCATGTTTGCTTGAAATCTATTCACTCGAAAGTTAGCAGTTTTAACACTTACTTTAAAAAGTGTGGAAATACTACAAAGCTGCAAGGACTTTAAATTTACCAGAATTTCCTGTGGTTAATTTTTCTTTAAGCAGTTATTATTTTCTCTGTATAAAACTTGGTTATCCTGCAACAATTTACTTTGCATTTAGTTTTTTTCCACAGGTGTAAGCATGTTCCTTGCCGAGTAACATCAAAGCAAGCCTAAAAAATTCCTCCCTATCAAACACCCATTTGCTGACAACACAGTATGAAGATGAAACAACCAGAGGTCACTTAACTGCATCGTGGTTAAATACTATATAGAGTACGTGGGTTTGTATCAAAGTTTCACAGTAAGTGACCCAATTTTTTAAAAAACCAATCCTTCACGATGTTTTTTCTTTTTCTTTGTAAGTTTAAGATGATATCAAGTAGATTGTCTCACACCACCTCAAAATTTGAGTATCAAATACACATCTGAAGGAGTGGTATCTTAAACCAAGCCTTGAACAACTCAGATTTCATTGGGATTCTGATTTTCAAACAGCTGGAAACAACTAGCTTCTATCCTTGCACCTAAGCAGCGCTCAAAACAAAGGTAGTCGTCATCAAGTCAGCGTAATGTAAGCTACGCTCACAGCCAGAGCAGCCCCCCAGGTCTGTCAGCACAAGGCCTTACCCAAAACAAGAGAGCCCACAGCCCAAGTTCTCAGGCTTTCGAGATCTGCCTCCTCTATGGGCTAAGCCACAAGCTAACTGCCTTTCTCGCCCGCTTAAGCAAACTCAGAAGACTTTCCCCACCTTCATGGATAAAGCCTTGAATTTGGACATACATGTTCTCCCGCCTAACTCAATCAGTAATTCTTATTCACCAGTGAAATTGCTAGTTGCCCAAGACTTGGTTCTTTCTTAAGGTAAAATAAAACTACAACTACACACTTTTTTGCCCATGATGTCGTGAAAATGCATGTTGACAGCCTGGTCCACTGATTGTTCGTCCTCGAAAGTAATAAATCCAAAACCTAGCCAACGACGAAGAGTGAATCAAGGTAGCAGGGTGTTGTGACACAAAACAGGATGATGAACAGTATTAGGGGCGGACCAAGGGTTCAAGCAGGGGTTTCAGATAACCGAGACTTGTGTTAAATTTTCAAAAAAAGTCAATCTGAGAAAATTGCAATGGATACTTCCTGTAATTAGGCAACGAATGCCTCATCTTGGTTTCACACATGCAACTTACAAACTGAGCTTGTTATCTTTTAGCTTCATTTTATTCCTAACCCACCTACCAGGAAATGGAAAAAAAAGTGCTAATAGAGTCAGAAACATAACTGTGCCACGTGATTAAAAACAAAATACTTGTGGGACAGTAGATTCCAGTCAAGCGATTTTGCTGCTCCTATCTTTGACTCGGACTAGGTTCACAAGGAAAACCTGTTATGTCCCTGTTCCCCAAAGCTGCAAAGCAACTTCCTCCCATCCCTTATCCCGCTTTTCCAGTTAGGGAATATTTTCTGTGGAAAATAAGAAAGTCCTCTTTGAAATGTAGCTGTTAAAGCATGAAAAATTTTACCACTCCATGGATGAATGAGAAGCTTCAGAAACTAACAACCTAGATCAGAGGTTCTCAAGTTTTCCGCACCTTAGAAAAAGCACGTAACAGACATTACTCCTTCCAAACAGCAACCCCTGCCAGCTACAGCAGCGCTGCTTACGCAGATTGCGATACTTGCCGTCACATCCCTTAATCTATTTTATTTCTTGTATTTCCTGCTGCTTTTCTCTTGAAAAATCTACGCAACACTTTTCAGTCCCTCTTTTTGCCCAAGACGTTGCTAACTGCTCCAGATCCCCAAGGGTGGCTCGCTCCCTTTTATCTGACCATAGCTCTCGATGGTGGCAGCTCAGCTGAATCCAGCAGCTTTCTAAAAGGTTGCGGGGGAGTGCCTGATGCCTGCAGAAGACGCTGGAAAAGAGGCAAAGCCCCAGGACTACATCGCCTTTTGAGGTCACACTTTGAGAACCACTGCACTTAGGTTGTAGCTGCTGACACTGCCGAGAAAGTGGCAAAATAGTGGTTAATTTCACAGAACACGGAGGCTGGTTCATGCCATCAACCACTCATTGCTGGTGTGACAACCGAATCCCAGGAAAGGTAAGAACACATGCAGTACATAAATTGTGCCATTCTTTAGATTAGCTAAGGGTAGAGCAATAAAAATTAGAAAGAAAAACGGGGTGCGGCATCAAAAGCATATGGAACATGGATGCATTTCTGCTTTTCTGAAACCCAAGATTTCCCCCTTGGTTTGCATTTTGCTTTGCAGCTAGTGCTGACAGCAGCCATATATTGCTCTAAAGCGTTAAACAGAAATACAGTATCTATAACAGTTAGTGTCTCTCTAAGCTTATCCAACTGGGTTGGGTAAGCCCAAAGAGGCCTATTGTAGAGAAAGTTTATATATAAAAAAATACACAAAGATACAGGCCAAAATAGATTCCAGCAGGTCAAATTCTGCTGTCAGCAACAAGAGCAAAAGACATCACTAAAATAAACTTAAAATAAAAAGGAGAAAACTTAGCATTTCCCACACACAAGAGACTGGCAGTATAAACGAAGTTTTGTTGACCTGTGATGAAAGCAGCCTCAAAATTGAGAGCAGCATTTCATCACAATATATTTGTCTGAGGTTAACTAGAAATCTAAGTATTAGAGCCAAAAGAAAAGTATTGGTATTTAAATCACACATTTAGTATTACAGCCTTTACCTAAAGAGACGTGGGAAAGAAAAACGATGGGTACCATCTACATGTGAAGGTTGCTCGTTTAACTTGATTCCAAGAAGACCAAAGGGGGAGAATAGATTGTGGGGTGGGGTTTGGAGGGGGAGAAGGAAGGAGAATAAGAGGTCATTGAGGAAGCCAGTAAAGGAAAGAAAAAAAGGATTTCAAAGGGTCAAACACCACAAGATCAGGAACAGTGAAGAAATCAGAGTACAATACACAGCAAAATTCCAATAACATGAAATTTTAAATACAGTGAAAGTGATGAAGTCTATCATCCAGTAGCTTGATTTTTTGAAGGGCAGCGCTTTATTGAAGACTACAGAAACTAACTGCATTTAGCAGGAATCCAAGCGGACTACGGAACAGAGCAACGGCACTGGTTTGCAGCCAAGGGGACGAAGGGAACAAACACAGCAAGAACCTGTAAATTACTTCACAGTCGTTGGTTTAGCCAAGAACAGAAAGCATGAGGCGCAGAGACTGCAATGAAGCCACTGTTTCTTTTAAGATGTAACGAGGCTGGCTGCGCTTATAC
The DNA here is from genome assembly GCA_013400535.1 of Scopus umbretta. Classification (NCBI taxonomy): domain Eukaryota; kingdom Metazoa; phylum Chordata; class Aves; order Pelecaniformes; family Scopidae; genus Scopus; species Scopus umbretta. Next base: position 16,866 of record VZTL01070946.1, read on the forward strand.
TTGGGACTCTGAAAAGAATTTTGATGAAAGCACTGCTTGCAGGAGAGCTAACAGAAATAGGCAGGGACTGCGAGTAAGCAAAGATGACTTGGATACTTGGAGACACACAGCCGGCTCCTCAGGGGCATCACTGCAACTCTGGCACTAACCGAGAATCTGGTTCCCAGTGGCCTTGTGAGAAGCTGAAGGTAGATGAATGCTATGGGGATTAGTCACAGGGATAAATTTTCCTCTCTCCTACCAGCAAACTAGTAAAATGGCACCCAGTAAGGGACCTGTTCAAAATACGAGGATGGTAAAGTCAGCGGAAGAAGGCAGAATTCAGACTGGTACGAGCAGGAGACGGCAGCCAATTGGCCTTTTACATTTTATAATGCATAGTCATTTAGGTATCGTGTTAAGAGGTGTATAGACTGAGTAGCACTCTATGCAACAGAATCAGAAAGAGAAGGCAAGAGAAAATGCGTTCTGGGATGCACGACCAGGCGTACTGCACACAAACTGTGAGGAGTTTTTCCCAACACACCCCCAGGGACTAACAGGGCCATTTTTGGAGATGACAGTTAGTTACCACACTACATAGAAGAATGTAACAGAACAAAAATGAAAGCCAGAGCCACAGGATTCAAGAGCACTGTTTAAGAAGTCAGATGAATTACCATCTGCGCACTGGATGGAGACAGATAGGTTTTCAAACCTGCGCACATCTGTCACTTCTGCTTTAAGCTACCACCTAAGGAAGGGGACACAAAGCCCTCTTTTTTTAATTTTGTTTAGTACAGCTTTAAGCAGAGAAGCCATTAATTGTAACCAGGATTAATCCAGACCAGGCGTGATGTTTTAGTACCTTTTGCTCAGAGGCTGCAAGGCTGGGATTAAATATACCAAAGATAGAGATGATATAATAATTACTGAAATATTTCAGAATTTCAGCCACAAATTATATTCCGATGCCCGTATCTTTGTCTCCACTGCCTTCTCTATTTAAAATTGGATGCTCTAGAGCATTTAAATAGATGAATTTATGTTCTGCTTAAATAAAAGGTATCTGTTGAAAGAAGATTAGGATAGCTAAAGCAAGAAAACAAAAAAAACAAATATATTGAAACTTCGTTTACACTCCAATAAAAGACAAAGCCCGTCCCTCCTCTGACTGTGGAACTGGCCTGTACCTCTGTGATAAATTATCACCTAGAGAAAAGAAATCTAAAGAGATATCGTTAATCACAGTCAAACAATTCACAGAAAGAAAAGAAAAAAAAAAAGAGAACTTACTTAACATTACCATACTTTACTATGAAACACTTAAATATGTCACTAAGGATGTATGTCTAAATTAAAAATAAAACTAAGACTTAACAGCTTAATAAATATGAAGTGAAGAATATATTTCTTAATAATGAGTCAGAAGAGAAATGAAAGTTCAGATGGCAAACTATTCTCTAGCATGTAGAACATGCTACAGGGTGGTCAGTGCAACTAAGCTTCACGTATTTAAAATATTGCCTCTTAATTGTCAAACAGATGACAGATGCAATGGAAGGTGGATGACATGAAACCTGCTTCGTTTTTTGACCAAAGATCACCAACTTGATTAAACAGTCTAGTGAAACTTCCAGTTGTGTGGGGTGGTTTTGGTTTTTTTTCCCCTCATAAAAAAGCAGCCTAGTATACAGGGATTATATATCCCAATCAAAAAATATATACATATTTCAGAATTATTTTGTGTAGTTTAAGAAGTGTTTTTCTTTAATTTTAAGTGAAGCCATTTAACCAAAACAAAAAGCACATAATGGATGGATTCTGTTCTAATCTCATGTTCAGAAGTACTCTGAACTGGAGTATCCCCCCCATAAATTAGACATCAACATACCTTTCATGTGGAACAGGAGGAAACGCTACTCATTCCCCCCCC
>VZTL01070947.1:0-11120 GCA_013400535.1 Scopus umbretta
AGAAAAACACCAGGCTGACAAAATTAGCACTATGTTATGTTTTCTCTTTTCCGGTATAAACTTTCTAAAGAACTTAAGACCCTGCCTAACCATGGGAAGTGGGTACCTCAAGAAGCTGCAGCACTGAGGGCAGAAAGCAGTAAATGGACCAAGGGGATTGCTGAGCAATTTCCATGTTCCTTATAAATGTGATATTGGGACCAGCTCTCTTTGCATTGGGGAATAATTTGTCCCTCTTTAAAGAGTTAGCACTGTTTGGTGTTTATGGCAATATAAATTACAGTGAGGAAATACTAATGCATTATCTGGATGGTAATTAACCAAATGTATTTAATAGGATCATAAAATTTCTCTCTTTCTTGTTCTATGGTTAGTACCTCTTAATTCTCTTAGGAATTTAACAGCCTTTTAAATTTCCAGAACTATTCAAACGTACTTTTTTTCTTTTTCGTTTATATTTTTATTTTTGTTTCTTTTTTACCATTCTCTGAGAAAATGAAAAAATATCTTGTCAGCTACTGTGGCTAGTGTTTTATTTCATAACTGCTTTGAATTTTTTTTTAAATGAGGCTTTTCATAAAATGTTAAAGGTAAGACTACCTACAGTTCCTCCCTAGGCCCTCCAAAATTTTCAAGAATGCTTGAAAACAACAGACAAAGAATTTCAATGCAAGGTTGATTAATTCCAGAACACTTAGATTACTTGCAAAGAAAAATTGTCCTTATTATTCATCTTTACTTTCTCTCCCTCCAACTTTGTATCATGCCAGTCACTGTAGCATCCGAGCTAAGTCAATGTCTAGCTAAAGGCATTGCAGGAATGCCATGCAGTGGCTCTTCCCAGCAAGAGGTCCCCACCTTGTACCTTCAGCAGTGTTTAAGAACCTTGATCTGGACTTCAGTGGAAGCACAATCACATTTTAGAGACCTCCTCACAATCTCTACCTAGTCCTTGCATTTTCACAAGTTATGCCTATCTTCAGGCTGTGAGGAAACCACTTTAGTATCTGTGTAACCAATTTGTGACTTGATGAGCATGTCAGGCTTGTTTGCTTTGTTTGCTTTTCATGTGCTTTGAGTTTTGCGAGTCTGAAGCTACCAAAGAACCACTTGGATACAGTATTAGACTGATATTTCGATTTATATGAAGGATAGCTGAATAAAATAAATAAAATAAATAAATAAAATAAATAAAATAAATTTTAAATCACAAGTGAACACCAGATTCAAAAGCTGGCCAATCTTTACAAAACCATTTTTACCCTGGAAAGGCATTTTGAGCTCAGCTAGATTACACTAGAAAAGTGCCTGTGTTAAGAAGGGACAAATTGTTGTCTGTGGTCTACTATCTACAAGACCTTAGCTGACTATAATAGGAGTGTAAATCAACAACCTCAAGACAGACACCCTTTATACCTATATAGGAACTGCATTCCCACTCAGTCTTTCCCTGGAGTGACTCCTTAGGGCAGATACAGGCTGTTAGTGCTGACCAACATAGAAACAAGGGAGCCAGCAAAACCAGGGCAGTATGCTGATGCGTCCAGGAAACACAGCGTGTAGAGACATCACTTGGCTCTCCACAGCAGAGGACCTGTGGCAATGCAGCACTGCACCCCTGCATGGAGCTGTGCTGAGGCAGACAACCTCCTTCCCGCCCGGAGCAGAGCCGTAGTTTCCAGCTCAGGCATCAACATCCCTCTCCACCCACCAGTAAGGACAAGCTCTGCTATGTTCCTGTTGTGAGTGCAAAGGACCTTCCTTTCCATATTGGCTCTTCCCAATAATGAATATTAAACAAGTTGAGAAGGCTGTGTAGCTCCTACTCATTTTCCCGTACCCTCAACACTGACCTGTTTTATTTCAATAAAAGATTTCTATTGCCTTGTTTGTGGCATTCTTTCATTTTCCAAGATGCTACTGTAATTTAAATTGTATTTCATAAGGAAAATTCTAATTTTTAAAAATTAATTTAATGACTTCTAGAGGATTATTTTACATAATATTTTCTAAAAATACTATTATCTACAAACATCTTTCAAGGCACCTCAGTACTGCGCCGAGTATATAAAGCAATTGGAAAGACTGTCTCACTCACAAACTATGAATATGTCTTTTTCTTAAGAATGTCCTTCACAGCTTGGAATTCTTGTGTATATCAGTCATTTCACCTATTTCAGCTACAAAAAATTTATATATTCTTCTCATATGCTGTATGAAAGTTTTTTGGTTTAATACAATAGTCTTTAGTTTCACAGCATTTAACTGTTTGTTATACCAATTATATTCCAGCTGCAAGGACCCTCTATAGAAGAATATTCAAATCTTCAAAATCTGATGAAAACTCAGTTGCCCTCAATTCAGAGAAAAGCTCAAGGCATTCGATTCCTCCTTGCAAAATCACACTCATGAAAAAGTTCAGTAGGAGTATGGAGCAGGAGACTATTTAAAACAAATGTAGAAATAAATTAGCACACATTTCCTTTTCAGTTGTGAATATAAAGTGTGACTTACTCTTTTAGTTAGCTGGGTATCCATCATGAAATTATGCACATGTTTTTCAGCTTTGGTAAGTTCTAACTTCCTTGCCACCACAGCTACCACCAGTGCAGTGCACCCAGCACCCTGAAAACAATAAAACAAACCCCCAAGATGTTACTACTGCATTATGCAGAGTTTTAGAGGAAGTTTCTCCTTTGCTGTAGAAGTATGGCAGGCATCAGGTGATTCATCCCTGGTAAATATAGTGAACATGCTACAGCTATTTCAGTTCAGAGTAATAAGAAAAGTCAGTAATTACAGGCTGGTAAACTGTCAAGGCATCAAAATAATTAGTGAGCAGCATCATTTAGAAGTTCTGCTTTTTTTCCTGCAGGGGTTGAAAATTTGAACACATCCCATTTCTATGCATAAACAAAGAGGCTGATCAAAACAACTTTTAAAACCCAGCATATTGGTAAATAAATGCAGAATACCCTGTTCTTAACAATTGTCTCAATGTTATGGCAATTGCTAAAGAGGAAATAAGATTATATTAGTATTTATCATACAAAAAAGTTTCTTAGGATTTTCTGTAGGGGCTAAAAATAATAATAAATTTAGTATTTAATCACTTTAGTATAATTCCCTGTTCTCTGAGTCCTTTAATGATATTTTCCTATAGTATCTCTGCTTATCTTATTACCATTTAAAATAGCACCACGTACATAAGACTGTTTCTTCAAAACTCATATGGAAATCAATTTTCTAATTTGTGCTGTGTATATGTATGCATATGCATGTATATACACGGACATGCATGTTCACAACAGACCAAAGCCAGTGGGTGCCTGTTCCTTTGAAATGACAGTACCTTTACACGCTTCACAAATTTATAAGTTTTTTTGGAGGGGAGGAAAGGAAAGGAGGCTAAAGTGAGCCAGATAATGAGACACATCTAGAGGTATCATTTCCTTTACACTATTAATAAATTCTGCTGCCTTAGTCTTCTTTTAAAAAACCGAATCTTTACAGGTTCTTTTTAAAAAAAGTACAAAAATCACATTAAATATATGAGGCTGTGTTTAACTTGCAGGTTCACCCCAATCTAGTTGTTATTGCGCCTGTGTCAGTTACTCTCCAGTATAAAGCAATCTCTTGTTGCACATTGAAGCTTACCACATTTTCATTCACAGAGCTTTTTTTCACCATTTCTGTATTTCTCCTATTTCTTTACTCTCTCTCCATTCCCTACCTCTGTAACTGCCTTACTCTCTCCAGAAAATCCAAAGAAATCTCTGAATCTAGCTTCCAAAATACAAATTCTATTAATAAACATATAGAGACTGCAAGATAAATTAACTCATTGGAAACCCTTATTCACATAGTGTCCTCAAAAAAATTAATCTTCTCTCTCTGCTTACTTACTGAGGCACCTAATGAATTTTGTGAAAATCTCCAATTAATTAATTCTTCATTCCCCTGGTACCTTGTTCCAAGAAATCCATCTGCTCACTCACAAACATCTAATTCTCTGCAATTAGTTCTGACCTATCAAAGCTTCTATTCCCAACAGCTCTCAATATTCCTTTGAATGAGTCCCTCATAATTTTGCTGCATTTCCTGCTTCTCTCCTGTCCTTAATACTAAGTTTTCTAGCTTTGCTGTTCCCTCTCCCTCTGTTCTCCAACCCTGTGTCAATAGAATTTCACGGAAATTTACTTGACATCTTGCTCTCTCCATGAGATGAGTCAAAATGGGTCTGTAAGTTCCTTTGCTTTTCCAGATCCCAGTAAGAGTTAAAAAGGAAGGAGAGAACCAGTGCAGCTTAAGGCAGAGCATTTCAGAAATGCACTGAGCCTTCTGCAAAGAGGACTAGGCAGGAGATGCTTTACCATATGCCCTACCTCCCCAGGAAACAGACAGCTCTCCTATAGTCACCTTCCTGTGAAGGAATATGCTAATAATCTCCTAATATGAAGACGACCTCTCTGTGGGCAAACAATAAATAAATGACCCTATACAATAGCAAGAACATGAAGAGAAAAGCAGACATCTTTTGGCCCAGTATGTCAGGATAACCAAGGCCAGATGTTGATTTAATGACACAGATTGAGTTCTGCCTCCTTACAGCAAGAATACTAAACCAGAATGAGATTATTAATACAGACACCACTGGCAAAGTGGCACAAAACAGCTGTTAATACTAGATCCCCCTCTCCAGACCCCAAAAAAAGGCTAGAGGAATGATGACACACAATAGGAATTTGGTTTGAGTTGAAATTATTCCAGCCTCTGAGATTAACTCTCATGCTTTTTTGGAGTGGCACAGCAGTTATAAGGGCCAAACACTGTTAAAAACAGTAGCTTTATATCTCACATGAAAGACACTGCCTGTGGCAGGAGAATATTGTCACCGCCAAGCTATGAGAACCACCTCCACAGTGTTTGTGCACTGCTATCTTCCTTATCTCCAGAACAGCTTACTGCAACGGCAAGGTATTCTAGGCTCAGGCTACCCCTCTTGGCTTTGTGGGATATGATGGGATTTCAGGATATCAAAATGAGCTCTTTTAGCATTTCTGCAAAAGAAGGAAGTATTATATTATCTGCATGTTTATGTTACACAGTACCTTGAAGGAACACAAATTACACTCATTCTTTAAACAACTAACAGCTTACAGAAATAATATTGAAATTCCACTTAAAGTACATAATGCTAATTAATATATTATATTACAGTGCTCTGCACTATTATATGGCTCCCCTAGAGATCTCAGCATCCTTAAAAATACTAATAAAGTGAGAATTATTCCAAATTGCAAAAATTACATAGAGGCAATACAGCCACTTTAAAATGGTAGCATTGTAAGCATCATACTTGCCATGATTTTGAATATCCTGATTCACACGAAAATTAGTAACATGGATTCAATGAATTCATGTTCATATGCTCAGGGTTTTTTTCTTGTATCAGTACTACATAATGCAGCAGCTACTTTTTTATTGAAATGACTTAGGCTAAGTAAAAGCACCATGATAATTATTTCAATTGCAAGAAGGGCTCTTTTGAGAATAAAATTCCTTAAAGTCTTATTACTGCATTTTATAATTTCCAACATCACTCTTTTTATACTGTTTTGAAGTAAATAATAAATTAAATCACTGCCTCAAGCTCTTGCTTAACTTTCAGGGGAATTATATATCATACAAAGGAAATGAAAAAGGCGGGAATGTATATAATTTCAAGTATCAAGGCAGTAATTAGTTCTAGTTGGAATTTGCACTCCTCGGTCAGCTCCCTGTCCACCTCTTGCATTACAGAGTTATTGCAGAGTATTTTGGCTTGGTAAGCAGCCTGATTTTAAGGGCACTTAGGACTTCCAGTCTGTCAAAATCTGAGGTAAAAGAGAATGAAAGAATGAGTACTCATAATGTTCCCTCATTAGTCCACTGCAGCTTTAGCTACAGAGATATATATCTGAAAGACACCAACTTGTACCCCATTGAACAGTCCCTTCAATGTGTGGCTAAACTGAAGGATGAAAAAGCAAATGTCAGATTTCAAAGAATTAAGTAGCATCAGTTTGTGCTAGCTAGTAAATGTTCATAATTATGTACCTCAGAACTAAAAAGTCTGACAAAACTATTTCACAAGAAAGGAAAAAAATGGCCAAAAAATTTCATTAATTCGTGCTCACCATTCAGATTTTCAGTGATTTCAGGCAAATTTGAAGAACAGACAATTCAGCTTTCACAGTTTCTCAAAACTGTAGAATTCTTTTTCTATGCAGAAAAGTTTTGTATGTGTTCACATGAAATGAAGCATTAAACACTTATAAGCTGTGTTGACACAGCTGTTAAAAAACCTGGACACAAACTATTACAACACATACAGTGTAAGTAACTTGTGCAAGCGAAAGCTAAAGTTTTACTATATTGCTCATTTGCTCCATTTAATGGAAACAGGCAATACAGAATTAACCATCCATTAATTTGATTTCTTTCAAGTACTCTATGACCATGGGTTTACCAGCAACCACCAGTTTTAAAAGCTGATCTACCTTACTTTTTCTGTTTTCCAGAAAGCATGTACAGGCTGAACAGACTTACCAGCTAAACCAGGAGAAGCCCTTAAAGATCACAGATTTACTTCTTTAAAACTACAAGACCTGGACTCTGCTGATGAGCTCAGCAACACCTATTTTCTATTTGCAAGGATCTGGAGATGAAGCACATGAGCCTCATCCTGAATGTAAAATATTTCTTGCTTGGTATGAAATGGTGTGTGTTAGTCTTCAGCAAAAGCAAGAAGTCTGAAAGCAAACATATGACACATCCTCAGTCTTTCAGTTAGGCAAAGCAACAAACATTGGACTGCACAGTGGCATCAGATCTCTGATGGTGACTTAAAAATGACATTTGTGAGCAGTACAATCTTGAAGCATAAGATTTACAGCCATTTACACTGGTCAGAACTCATCTTGAATGTCAATTTTTTACCTGCTGTCCTGTATGAAAATATTTTGATGTATCTGCAAACAACTTCAGGACATTATTAATCCCTTTTATTCTAAACATGCTTCTGCTGTTCAGGACAAAGAATGATGCCTTAAGTTCAAATGCCCATGCAGGTAAGCAATAGCCCATAAGCCCTCCCTTGGTATCCTCTTTGATGCCTAGAATCCAAAGTTGCCCTGACAGAAATAAGTGTACATGGGTATTTGACTCACATATATACTTAGGTGCTTGTTAAACACTAGTACGCTAATTATTTTCTCAGTTACACAGCCTAAATGATGACTGACATTTCTTAGAAAAATGAATGTAAGAAGGGCCTAAGTTGAGGGAAAAAACAAAATGTCAACAGGCATTGGCTTTTTGACATCAGGCCCACACTGTTTGAAAAAGCAGAAGAAAGGTGAAATTCATTGTATTTTAAGTTGTACTTTAAATTTATGAACTGAACAAAATGCTTAAGCTCGCCCTTCAGAACAAAATAACTGTTACTTGGTGTTATCTTTCACTTTACCCTTAGGCATCATAAACTGCAACTTTCCCTATCTGTCCACACAGTCTCTCCTTTTGGAACCTCGTTCTGAATTACTGCATGATTCCTTTCATCTACTTTAACAAAGCAAATTATCTCTTTCTTAGCCATATCAGAGATTGCTGCAATTTCTTTGCCTGATATTTTTACTGCGTTACTCTGCTCTGTGTCCATTGATTCCCTTCTCTACGGCATCACATATAGAACATTTGCCCTCAGTTGCAATATTTTATGACTCCAGGCTCTTCCATCTCATCAGTATGGAAGCAATGGATTTGAGCTCTAATAGGCCCTTTCAGACAAAATCCTTTGCATCATCTCTTGACTTAGGAAAAGCTCCCTGGAAAGATGTACAAATGTAATATACAGTTTTCTTGCAAATTCCTCCCCTTCTTTTTTAGGGTAATACTTACTACAAAGCCTAACAAAACCAGGGAAAGTACTTAAGATTCTGGTGTGCCAAGATCACTTGTTTTGATCCTACATAATGCCTCACCGCCCCACACTCTCTTTGCTATACGGAGATGGTAAACTGTTCAGAAATGTGGATTCTGTATTTCTACTGTCTTTATACAGTATTGATATCAATAGGATCAGGAGAGTCCAGAAGTGCTACAGGAATATAAGTAATAATAAATAAAGATGGTAGGTCTGTATTAACGAATTATACTGTACACACCATAATACTAGACCTGACTTTGCCTTTCTTCTCCTTCAGATTCTGCTGTGGTTTACTGAGATTATGTATCAATATGCTTATTATATACTATATCAGCCGAGACACCTTTAGCAGTCTAATTGCAGTCCTCTGTCCTCTTCACTGATGCAGCCCACCCTGAGCCTTCTGCTGTTATCATCAGAATCACCAGACCAAAGCTGACTAACTTAAAGNCATGGCAGCTAGAGGGAAAAAGACGGTGTTCCTCAAAGAACCCAATGAGGGTGAGGCTATGAAATTTGGATCAAGACCATGCCTTTCCTACTGCTCACAAGTGCTAAGACTGAGGGATCACACTGGGGCAATACCCAGTGATTGCAAAACTGTGGGGTTCAGGCTTCAATAAAGTCTAGCATTTACATCTAACATTCTGGTATCGGCCCAGTTTTAGTGATAACCAGAGAGGTGCTTGCAACTCTTCAACTAAAGGGTTATCTAAGGCAAACAATGGTTAGCACTGCCTGATAAGCTGCACTGAAAACAGCATTTTCACTTGTCTTTTTTTCTGGTAACATTCCAAAATGCCTCTACAAGACAACAACGAATTGAGCCATTTCTGCAGCTGCCTGGAGGTCATACATATGCCTGGAGGCCATACATATGCCTGGAGGGTGCTACTGGTGAGAAAGGAAGCAACACTGTGTATTGATGTCTCGGCTGAAAGTCTGCTGGCAGCTTTGGTTTACTGGACTGGAACTGAAGTGCAGTCTTTAGTGCTGTAGTTGTCACAAAAATGTCCTGCTATACTTGCCTGTAGCTGAAAGAAGGCAGTTGCCACATTTCTTGCTCATTTCCCTTGGGATCCACTGAGGGAGAGAGAAGGTCCGCTTTGCAGACTTATGGTTCTGGTGGGAAATTTAGCTCTGCACCAGAAAAGGCACAACATTCCTCCTGCTGCTCTGCATAGAATGAAAATCCTGTAAGAATTTAAACAGGTACTCTGTTCATTTGGGTCTCTAGAAGTTGGACTCACAGGACCACCAGGGAAGGGGGAAAAAAACCCCAAATTTGCTTGAAGTAAAAAAAAACCCTCTCCAAAACAAACAATGCAAAAGTTGAGGGAGGAATCCATCCACAAGACAGACAGAGGCTAGAGAAATAGTGTTGTATGAATGTGTTTTTGCATCTGTCATTGTTTACTGGGAGAGATGTGCAACCTTGCAACACTGACACAAATAGGATGAGTAATAGGACAACAATTATGCCATCTCAGCCAAAAAGGTGACCTAAAATAGTTTTGCATTATTTATATTTTCTTATATTCAATATTTGCCTGGCTGCTATTGTCTTCAGTGGAGTTTGCACCACAGCTAGAATTTTATTGCAACATTTAAACTTCTAATCTATAGAACAGCAGATGATCAGATTCCTTTACTTCTCATTAGTCCGTAAGGTTTTTCACAATGTTGCAAAAATAAAAATTAAGAGCATTAAATGTCATATACAAATATGAAATTGATTAAAAACTCTCAGACACAGCAATGGGTAAGTGGTAGCAGGCGTGAAGTAAACTTTTCTTGAGTAATGCAAGCTGGGTACTGGGAAAGGCTTCTGAGACAGCACAGAAAATGATGATTTATAAAATGAACACCATCTCTCGTCTACAGAGGAAACTATGAATGATAGTAGTATTAACTCAGAGAAGCCCAAGAATTGAACGCACCCCAGTGGCTGTGCTCCTGGGAAACCTTCAATGGTCAAAAGAGCTAAAAACCCCCTGGAGATCAACACAGTTTCTGCCAATGTGCAAAAAACATTTTTGTTGAGCAAGGAAGGTGAAATCTGATCTCACTAAAAGAGCAGGCTTAACAGCCTGTACTGTTAATGGGAAACATTAGTTTAATAATTAAGGATGGCAGCTACCGATGATGTTCTTGTCCAACACCTGTGTTGCAAATACAAAAGTTTCATGAGAATACCTGTAAAAATATATTAAAATTGCTGTATTAAATCTGAAGGTTTTGCAGATGAAACCAAACAAAATTACACTTTTTCAAAACAAAGCAGAAGTTTTGCTATAACAGTCATCAGCTCCAGTCATATCTATGTAAACAAAGATATCATGGGAAAATTACTGTTAATTCTACCCAGTAACTGACTGTCTTTGAATTTGCTACAATGCATCTGTAACTCCTAGGTAGACCTAAGTGGGAAAGAGTTCTCCTGTCCTCTGAGACTTCAAAAACTTTACTGCTCTACTAATAGAAACTGAAGACCTTCCAAGGGAGGGGTTTTGCTTAATTTTTCTAGTTCTGAAATAGGGTTACACCTTCCAGGAAATTCTGTTTACTTAAATGGAGCTAGAGCCTCTGCCATCCTCTCACATTTCAGATTACTGGCCTAACCACCACTGCTTCAGGGATCACTCTCTGGAGCTTCGCAACTTGATTTTGATCATTTATTTTTCTTTACTTCAGTTAGAATTTTCATCCCAACAAGCCATAGTCATAAAATAATCACAAACTATGTTTGTTCCTTACAAAAATTTCCATTTTGGCAATCTGGCATGCTGGAATTACAAGAAGAGAGGAGCTAAAGAACTGAGTGGTCCAACCTTCAATAGCTTCAACCCTAATAATTTAAGCATCATCAATGGTCTTCTCCATATTACATTTCAGCTTGACACACTGCCCAGTTAGGTTGTATTATGTTAGAAGGAATAAACACAATCTGTTCTGAATCTTGACATCACTTGTATTTATTATTGAGTTCTCAGAACCAACTGAATTAAATTCTACCATATATCTGAGATATGGACCCAAGATGCTACCAATTTGCATGAAAAGCTTTTCATGATTTCCTGTACTCTTAGGGAAGTAAAAACCAAGCTGTGTTCTATTTTTTTAATTTCTTCTAGAAGGCTTCTCACCCACA
>VZTL01070948.1:0-10060 GCA_013400535.1 Scopus umbretta
TCTTCCAAAGGTGGTAAACTCAGCATGCATCTGATGAAAGCTTCTGATATGGTGTATTCCAGTGGCCTCTATGTCATCTAAAAAAATTTCACACTTTGGACCACCCCTTTTACTAAAAGTTGGAAGAATACTTTTGATTTAAGCCCTAGAGTGTCTGTCATCTCAAACGGTGGTTTCTTTCATGTTTGATGTTTTTCTCTCATTCTTCTTTTCTTTTTCCCTTAAAAAAGCCTTCTGTAACATTTTTGATCTTAAGTATTAGCACTTGGTTTCCACTTTGGTTTATATGACATCTTTAGTCCCTTCTTGTACATGATCCCTTTATTTCTAAGGTTGTGGGTTTTTTCCCCCCAGTTCCCAGAAAATCTGACCCTACTTCATTTTCTCAACCATGCATTGCAGATTTTCTTTTCTACCTCCATTTGGCCCTCAGAATAGCAGGAAAATTTCAGAGACTGTGACTCTGAACATCTTGGTTTGTATAATTCAACTTAACAACATTAACTTTTGCTGCAGAACCTCTCTCTTACCCCACTGCTAGTTTGAAAGTACTAAGAGGTTGAATCTTCCACTTTACATACAGTCTTACTCATCTGCATGCCATATCAGGACAGATGTGGTGAGGGGACTGCAGAAATCTGCTTGCAGGCTCCTTCAATTATTTTTATTTGCTGAACAGATTTTGATTTAAAAAATTTGCTTCTGCCCAAAAGGATTAGCTAAGATATCTATCTCTGCTTTTTAACCAGGAGAGTGCATTTTATGGATTACACTATTTCTGTATATTTGTGCTGGAATCAGCTTTTAAATTTAAGATTAAGAGATAATAGCACAGTAGCACTCATATAGGGAATTCATCAATGCAAACAGTCTACTGCAGCAAAAACTATTCTTACACCAGGAGACTTAATTATATCTCATATTGCACAATATTACTGTTGGGATTCCAGTGCCCTTAGTAAACATTTCTATTTAATTTTTTTTGCAGTGATTACAATGATTTTTATTTTATTTTGGAATTAGAATCAAAGTCAGTACAAATCATTTTTGTGTTCTATTTGTCAGTTGTGCTTGTTATGTGGATATAGTTTAAATTATTTGGCTTTTTTTTTCTTTTATTATTTCTCTTTTTAAAAGTTTTAATTCCTTTTTCTTCTTTTAGTACTCACTACTTTCATTTCTGAAGATTAGTTAAAAAGTAAAAATGCCACTAGTCAGCTTTGAAAATCAAACTATATGTTAAATGACAGTATAGGTAAAAGTCCCTAAATAATTTTTAAAAATGGAAAATTATGAGATCAAGTATACTTTTCATATACACTAACAGTTCACATTGACTCACAAGCATATGTTTTTAATCTAAAATAATATATTAATTGCAATGTATTAAGGTAGAGCAATGTACTGGGGATGGGTATTCCAGAAATCTCCAACAATTTTGTCATCTTTATGGTTTACAGGCTTCAGGAAAAAAAAATAAAGAAACCCTAAGAAAATAGTTATATCTAAATAAGGAGAAATGACATACTGAGAGTCACTGAACAACTATACATTTTCTGTCAAAATTCCCCCAGTAAGCCATGGACTAAAGCCCCTCAGACACATCTCAAAAAACTGTAATTTTTAGATATGCTTTGCTTCAGCTAGTCATAAAAAAATAATAATTTCCTAAAGATGAAGAGCTGTTGAACTTCCAAATTTGTATTGGAAATCCCCTTTGATGGTTTCGGTAATATGTATCTCTATATTTGGCTCCAAAATAAACAGTTGGATCAACTTCTCTCTTCTAGAGAGCATGAACAGGAGCAGAGGGAAGGGAGAATTGCTTGAGGATTTCTTTGTTGTGTTTCTTCTGAGTTCTCTAAGGAGTGGGACAAAGCTTTGATCCATTGAAACTAGGCACAGTATATGCATCCTCAAACTCACAGATCCTGGTAAACTTCAAAAGCCCATATTCATATTCACACAGGTCATACAGCATCACACCATTTCAGTGCTGTTTCCTTGTGTCTACAGCTGTGACAGAATCTTATACCAGAGGCATCTCCCAGTTCCTGTTTTTCATGGGAATTTATCAAAAGGAGTGATCAATGGGAAAGAAAATACAGTCATTTTCCCCTGTTTAAATATATTTCATATTCTGCTTCTTTGTCCATTACAAAAGGTTATGCTATTACCCGCTGAATGACAATAAAAAGTTCAGCATCAAATTGAACATACATACGTGTGTATTTTTTAAAAGAAGCAACTTCTTCTATTCTTTAGCATTCTGTAATGCTATGATTACAGATCATTGTGTCAGCTGTGGTGAAAATCAGCATCTGTTATCATGATCAGCAGTTTCACCTAAACGTAATTTAATCCAGAGTTGGAAAACTCTTTCTGGCAACAGCAAACACTCATTAAGGTGCATCAGCCTCCTCTTATCAATTAGAGTTGATTCAGTATAGTACACCGGATGCAGACAGCACCCATGAACAACCATCTCTGCTTCTAAATGAGGTTTTCCAGGTTCAGATCCTCATCAACATGAATAATTGTACCCACCCCAGAAATCAGCTTGAAAGTCAGCTGAATACACTTGAGAGAGTATGTTTATATCTCACATAAACTCCAGGATTGCAGCTCCACCTGCTCATACTTTTTGTCAGTTTAGGTTCTGTCCCTTCACAAAGAAGAGTTGACTCCAATACTTTGTAAGTATTTTTTATGAACATTAGTTCTCTGAAAATGTTCATGAAAAAATATTTCCAGATGCTCCATTGCCTTTGCTGTACTGCACATAGTATGATTTCTCTGTTTCCTTCAAAATTTGGTTGTTCAATAGAGGAGAATGATCAAGGGTTTTTTTCCTTGAAAAATAATGATTTTGTGAACCACCTTTCAATCTGTGATTTCTTTTGTGCAACTACAACAGGTGATCTTGAATTTATGTCACTGTTTTAAAATGCAAAATGAAATTCAAAACTCTAAAATGTCAAGCTTTTGAAACTCAGAAAAAAAAAAATAATAAAGACAATCTTTTCAGAAACCATTGAGACTAGTCGAGAGCAGTCCAGAGGGCACAATAAGTCTCTAGCTGGCTGGGCATCTCTGCAAAGAGAAAAAGGAAAGGTAGTTTGTCTCTCTGAAATTTACTGCCAGAACAGACCTACTAGACATAAGAAGAGAAGTTAGAGATTCTGGCAGGTTGCTCTGAACTACTTTATTATGCTACTATAGTTGAGTACTGTGCTATAATTTCTGCAGAGCAGGCTGCTTCTGCCACTCTACTTGAGATTTTCCACCCAAACATGACAAAGATAATAGGACTAAAGTAGGGCAATTATTCATGTAGGTAACTTAGTAACACAGCAGTATAGACCACAGAAAACATGAAAAAATATGTAACAGTGGAACTAATCAGGTCAGAAGTTCATGAAGAAAAGCCATTGCTGGACAAAGAATGGCTAGCTCATTTAGGATAATGCAATATTAACAAGGAACTCTCTGACCAGGCTCCAGTGAAAATTAGCACTGAATAAGAATAAAATATTCTCAAACCATCAATCTACCCAACTTCTCAGCAATACTACGGTTTTCCCCTCAGTTCTTCAAACTTTCTGACATTAGAAACAATAATAAAGTGAAATGGCTTCCACCTGAACCACAAATACTTGGCTTGTATGAAGCCAGTAAGCCAACAATGCAGACACAGATGCATTTGCTTTGTTTCATTTCAAACCTACTTGAACACTATCAGTTTGATATGATGTGGCCAACTATGCTTCTTAAGGTTTGCATAAGTTGCAAACCATAGCTGCAAGCAGGAGCTTACCATTAGTAAAAACAGAACCAAGGGTATTTAGTCCAAAAGGCTGAGGCGTGCAGTTGGTACAGAAATTTTCCTTGGTTGTGAAAGAGTTGTGGAGTATAGGACCACTGAAAGGGCCCTAGCCTCATGTGACAGGCTCTCTCTCCAGGAAGGTTCTAAGCATGTGAACTTGCAATGAAATTGAATTGCAGTGAGACAGAGCAGAATTGTATTCCTACCTCAAAATGCCCTTCAATTACTTTAAACAATCTGTTTATCTGTGCCTGCTTGTCTTCTCTTTATTCCCAAACATGGAGATTATGTAACAGATTGCATTGCCGTGTGAAACCAAAAATGCAGCTAGTCTGCATTTTTTAACACTTTTGTATGAAAGTTCCACAAAATGAGGGTGTGAATTGTGATTTATGTTTGTATTGAAGTGAAGTGGGATCCTGCTTTGGGAAAAGTAAAAAGTAGTTCCTCTAAACCCTGCAAAATTTACATAAATGTTAAACTAATGTGATAATGTAATTAGGTGATATTTTAAAATATTCTGCATAAAGCCTCCCACTTTGTATTTGTATCTATATATCAAGTATGTTTATTCTGGTTCATGAGGTTGAAGCTCAAATATTAACAGAATTTCAGGTACCTAATTTGAGTAAGACAATGACTGCAGTTAATGAAGCTATATAAATCTACTCAATAATCAGGCAGAAATATGTCTATATGCAAGCCAAACCTCATAAAATTTCACAATTATCTTAGGAGATAAATGAGACACATTTAAATTTAAAACAGACTGTATCTTCTGAATCTTCTTAATTTCCAGTAGAAGTTTGTGGAATACTTGTTTGTTTTTTTTTTAAATACTCAAGAGTAACACCCACTTAATGGTCTTTGCTATGTGTTCAGAATACATGCAAATATAGGCTGTCATTAAATTTTTATCTATTTGAAATTAATCCTGTGAAGGATAATCAGAAATTAAAAAAAAAAAAANNAAAAAGAAAAAAAAAAAATAAAAAAAAAAAAAAAAAGATAAGATGCTTTTTTAAATCTTTTTTAAACAGACAATTTATTGGGATGATTGTCCCATAAGGAGACCAAACAGCAACAGAGGAGAATTAGAGTATTTTGGCAATTCAGTATACACAGTGGAATCAACCACGATTGTTGGCAAGTCTTTACTTCAGGGAAATGAAGAGTGGCCCTCACTGGAAATTCAGCCTGTTATACAGCTATTAGCGGCCTCAAGACAAACTGACGAGCAAGGCAAGTGTGAGGCAATTGTTTTCCCTTAATATGGCAAATGTAGAGACCTTACACACAGTTAAAAGCTGGGCTTGTTTTCAGAGCAAATGATCTTTTCTGAGAAGCTGAAAAGCAAGTTACTTGTTTTATGACTTTGAATAACCTCGCTCTCTTAAATGAAAGCAAAATACATATTCTGAAATGATTTTCCATTTTCCTTCTTACGGTTCCTTGTACCTGGAAAGTCACTATGTATTTAACCTTCCTAATAACACTATATGTAGGAGTTTATACTTGACTTAAAAAAATTCTCCTCCTCTACTACCCACACAAAATGAGTTACTGATGATGGTTTTAGTCTTTAGATACCGTTTAGAAAAGTAAAGAGAAAAAAGTTTCATAATGGATTAACCTTCACTTCTTGTCTGAAGTAGGAGTCTTGTGCAAATGAATAATTGGCAGTTCCTGGCACTTTCAGATTCACAAAACCTCCCCACATTTCATAGCTTCAAAAATATCTGTTTATTTCATATAAACTAATACTCACATTTCTTCCAACAAAGTCCATTTGCCAGTAAGGTAGGGTAGTAAATTCAAAGTATGGGTGTATTTATTTGCATCAGTATGCCAGGAAGACTAATATATCTAAAATAGGACATTTTTCTGAGGATCAAACAAAACCAAGAAACTAAGATGAAAGGGAGACAGACCTTAGAGAACACAAGCAATATGTACAACATTTTTGCATTCCACTTTACACTTGTCCTCTAAAGCCAAAAGCACTCACCTGCTTTTCACATAAGACACTGTTTCAGTGGCCAGTGCTGGTTTTAAATGAAAATGATAAAGACTCATATGGAGGAGCTGATTTTTCAGTTAGTTCCATCAAGACACTGTTTAGCCATGTGCTCGGTGCTATCCATATTAGTGAATACATGGGAGCAGAAGTTCTTTGCTGTTGCCAGAGGCAAGAATTGGGCTTCTACTTTTCACTGAGTTTGACAACATCGAGATTTCTGGGTTTCCAAATAAGCAAAACCTGATATGCGTTTCCAGTCATGCCAAAAATGAAATAGATCAACTTCCCCTTGCTGTTCTATAAACACATGGGAGATACATTTGTATTTTAAATCATGTATGAAAAAGAGAGAACAGAATTTGAAGTGGTCCTTTGGCACAGCAATAAATCCCATCTATCCAATATACTTCATTTGTCCCTTCACTCCCATTCAGTGAAAAAAGCCAGACTGATCTTCACAGCTGCTGCTTTTCAGGACAGAGATGTACATCTGTCAATATGTCCCGCAAACTTTTAAATGTTCTGAAGCATTGTAAAGGAATAAATCGCACAGTAATAAATATATCACACCATATTTGGAGATGAGGTTTGTGAACTTACACTATTATTTAGAGGAATAGAGAAATCCTGAAAACACTTTCTACTGTTGCTTTTCTTCCCTACATTTTTAAAATTAGTACAGAGGCTGCAAGTAGAATTTGCTTTCTTTTCTCTTTTTTTGCATCTATCTTGGGTTACCATTGGATAAGCAAAGGAAAAAAAGCTCTCTTTTGCCATCATTTGCAACCAAGGCAGGCATAAAGAGGCCTGACAGCAATAATTTTGTGAAAATGGTTCAGATATTTAATAGTTACTTCTAACAAATGAATAGTTATTCAGTTGTGCATTTCCCACCAGAAGACTGCAAGTCTTTGAAGTTTCCTATTGCATGAGGCTTCACATAAACACAAAATCTTAAAAACAACAGAAATTTATTAAAACAACAGAAAATTTAAGTAATAATGCCACTGCTTTTACCTCCTTGCCTTAGTAATGAATTATATCAGTCAGTGACTTTTGAGTGCTCTGAATGACAGACACTGAGCGTGATCTTGAACATGTCACATTTTATTTATGCCCCAGTTCCTCCCCTGCAATAATGGGATGGCAACACTTTCTTCTCTTACAGAGCAGTTATCAAGAAAAATACATTAAGAACTGTGAATGGTTCCCAGATAGACCACTTTAATTATTTGTCCAAACATGAAATTTGGCAAGATATATGCCTCTGTGATAGGGAAATTTATTTCTTCTAATGAGGGGAAACCAAGTACAGGTTTCTTGTTCTCCTATCCTTTCTGTTGAATATACTATTTAAGTTCTTCTGTAACAGTTATTACAGTGACACATTAACACCACCCGAAAGATAGTCTGACCTCCCTCCTTTAGCCTTGAATCAGAGGTGTAGTTTTCCCTGTTGTGGTAATTTGGGTGGGAAGGTTAATATCACTTCATGAGCCTCACATTTGGTGTGCTCATCTAGGGAATAGTCCCAGATTGAAATCCCATTTCTGAACATACCAGTTCTATACTTGACATAAATGGATCCTGTGACAAGCTGCTGCTGTGGCTGACCACAAGGTTTGTCACATCAGTTGGAGCGGCATTTTGAGGGTGAGTACTTCCAGCAGAGCTGGACAACTGTCACACAGAGACAGGGAAGGGAGAAAGCACTTACGAGGTTTGCTCATCTATCATGTTGTCATTGACTGAACTATCTGTATAAATTGCTAGGCTATATTCTCCCTCTATGTTTTTTTAAGGAATAAATGAGAAACAAAGCAGCACAGAGTTGCAGTTAAATTCTGCAAGTCACTGTAGCTAAATTGGAGTCCTGTCTATAGGAGAAATAGCATTTCTTTCAGGAATGAGTGGAGAAATACAGTTATTTCAGCTGTGGCTGTGTGAGCAGGCAGGAAAAATCGAAAAGTGCTGGAGCAGAGACCCTTAACTGGTCTGGGAAGAAATACTTTCTGTAAAGACCGTTCTTGTAATGGACAGTTCTCTACATCATTCACGCCCCAGTAGTAAACTTCTTTTTCTGGGGTTCTACTTTAGTCTTTGTCCAGTTTGTGAGATCAGTTACTTACCCACACAGCCAGGAGATAGTACTGTTTCTGCCTGATACGACAGTGAGAGCTTTCCTCTAAGAATCAGGAGAATTTTGTGCAATGCTGTTCACAGTTTCACGGCCTCATCACAGAAATACCGAGTAGATTGTTGGAAGGGATCCTTTTGCTATGGGTGAGAGTTTATAAAACCCTAGCTTTTCTACTATCTTGGAGGCAGAGCGGCTACAGTACAATTGGAGCTGATGAAGCCAGCTCTATCTGATCCCACCTTGCTCTTCTCCAATAGTCCTTGATACTTGGGTTAGGGAATTCTACAAACACAGGGAAGAACAGGTACCAAAAGTGTAATGCTCTTTTCCTGTTTCCACTTCTAGATGTTTATACAGCTGGAAGAAAAATCTACTTTTTTCCTTCTGGCCCATTATGTAAGGAAGAGTGTATTTGGTCTGAGCTTCCCCAAGGCACTGATCCTGCATAAGACAGGCAAGCATGGCTGGTAGGTGTGTGCTTGAAGAATCTCTTCAAAATTACAGTATAAAAATTTACAGTTATTCCACTGCCAAACTACATGCTACCAAATGACAAGAAAGAAATCAGGTCAGCTATCAGCCAGTCTGTCTACAATTTCCAGCTATCCAACTGGGGTTACAGAGTTACTGTACTTAGACTGATATTTACTTGTTTTTTAGTCTGCATTTAAACAGCCAAAACAGAAGAGAAAGAAGTATTTGACACTGCTTCTTATTCCTTGCATTTATGTAGGACAGGTAGAACTCCCTCATCTATAAAAACAATGTGTAAATGCACAGTTCAGTGGCATCTATACTTGGGCTAGACACATGACAGTCTTTCTGTCAGACATGCTATGTGATTATGAGTTTTCCCAGTTCAAACTGGATGAGAGGTTTTCTGAAAATAGAATGAGAACTAATGAAGACAGAACTTTGTCAGAAAAAGACTTCCTGATCATAAAGCTCACTAGTTACTGTCGCTCTGAACCAGCACGTAAAGGTGGTGCAGTTGGTGCCCCTGCTGGCATGTATCAGGACAAATACTAACAAGGAATCATAACTGTTCTTAACACTAGAAATTTGGATACACATAAGAGAAATTATTTGGCTACAAATGCAATTGAAACTCAAGAGCTAAATTCTGGCCACACTCCAATTAGTAGAACTGGGAAGTGAGTGGCAAAAATCATGAGAGTCATGTAGTTTTTATTTGAAAACATAGAGGCTCTGTAACGGGTTTACTAGCAAAATAGAAGGCACTATATTTTGTGTAAAGGAACAGAATTAAACCATTAATTTTTAAAAACAAGATTTTAAAATTATTAAAAATAAGAAAAATGCATCTCTCTCATTTCTCAGCCCTCATGTTATAAATGCATACTAAACAGTGACATTGTTCCTATTGCATGAATGGGGAACTTCTGCCAGACAAAGCATACTCTTTGTTGAATCTGCAACGTGCAATTTAGAAACACTGCAGACCAGAGGAGGCAGCTGTATGGCACAGCCAATGATTTAAGTAAGTAAGAGTTTTGACAAAAGCAAACACGTTAAAGTTAGGCAACAGGAAAATGGTCAAATATCACAGAAAATAAGAATAAATATTTATGCCATTTAAATCATTTGACTGGTGAGCCAGTTAGAAATTAACTTTAGAAATTGGTTGCCAAAAAAACCCCAAACCCACCTGAAGGAAAATTCTGGGAGAAATTTCTATTTGAACAGACATTAGGGAATAACCCCTGACACTGCAGTAGTAATTAAGGCTTCTGTCATAGGTACTGAAGAGAGATTACCAGAAGTGATAGCAAAGTCTCTAGACAATTCCATTGGTGTAAAATAGTAAAGAGTAGAAGCAGATCGTCCACACAATATTCTGGAACAGTTTATCTTTTCTAGTGGGGGTGTACAATGTCAGGATGACCTATTGATTGTTTGTTACAGGTTGTCGAGGGTAAGTAATGGCTCCACTTTTTTGTTTAAATATTAGCTAGTGGAAGGGCTAGAAATTTGTATCAAGCAATGTAATCAGTTTAATAAATGCTATGGAGAATGAAGGGCTTATCTAACAGTCTTAATGGCTGTGCTGCAG
>VZTL01070951.1:15835-38806 GCA_013400535.1 Scopus umbretta
TTTTTAGGCTGAATCATGGTGAATCTTGGAAACTTGGCCAGTGTTCTTAGATCTGGGAGGATGAGAAAAGATGGTATTTTGGGTTTCAGCTAGGATTTCTAGGAGTGATTTCCCAGATAGGAGTGCGTGTAGCGCAGTTGTTACTCTTTTGAACATGAGCTTTTGCTTACTGGACTTATCTACCATATCTGCTGCCAAAATGCAAGCTAGTTTCTCAATTCAGACTTCTTTTGCATCTGGACCGTTCACTGTAGTGAGCTAAGTGCAAGACAGCTAGCTTTTCGAGATGAGCTTTTAAAATCTATAAAGGCAACTGTTGGCTTCCTTAAGGAGATTTCAAAAATAATGACCCATTTAATAGGCTGGCTTTTTCATGTCTTTTAAGTAAGCTTTTCATCTACCAAAATACCGATAAGACTTAGGAGCCCTATAATGATTCCTGCCATTTCTTTTACTGAAATCTGAATAAGGACACTCAGATGCTGGAGTAACAAATTCAGTGCCAGATGAGGGATCACTTGGCAGCTGGGTGATCAGTCTGGAAATTAACAGTTCCTGGACAAAAAGGAAAATGTATAGATTGCTGGCTCCCTGCTTCCCTTGGTTGTTGATCTCAAGGCACTTCTCACTACTCAGTAAAAACAAAGAAACAAAAACCAAAACAAAACACACCACAGAAGCACCTCAAACCACCTACTGTTTCAGGGAAGAGTGAGAGGGAATGAAGCTGGTGGCCTTGTGGCCTTTCCTTAATCTTGTAGTTCTGCCACCTCATTTCTGAGGATACAGTGGAAAAAAGTACTGGTGCAAAGGATCAACAAGTGTGATCAGTAATATATTGTAGAGTCTTTATGAGGAGAGATCAGACTCTTAAACCAGGCAGCGTATGCTGTTGCTCGTTGCTGGTGATGGATCCTTATGCTTGTTGGGTGCCAGCAACAGAACAACCATAGTGAATCAAATTAATTCCCAACAGAGTAGAGATGTGGGGTGAGATTTAGATCCCAGTAAAATGAAGATGGCTCTCATTTAAAAGGTGCCTTTTAAAAGTCTTAGGTAGACAAAACTGATTGTCTAGTCTTCTAAAACTGATTGGCCTAGGTGATCATTTTTACCTGGAGTTACTGGCCATCACAGAAACGGACCTTCAGTTTTCCAGACTTCTCTTGCCACTCTGTGTCCAGACAGGATCCTTCATCTCAGACATGCTCATTTCTCTCCTTCCTATTTCTGGCAGCCTGAAGTTGTAGTCAAGCAGAAGTCAACTACTTTGTATTGCTACTTCTGCAATTACCATTTGAATATTTATGTAGTATTTGAATAAATACTAATTTTTGCTGAGCCATTTAATGAATTTAAAAGGTACATAGATGTGTATGTTCAAACAGAAAAGAGTTTGTCTGAATTTCATCTGACCTGTTTTTTTGACCTCTCTTTGCAGAGCCCTGCTTCAGCTTTTTATCATAATCAGCTTTAGTTCCAGGCAAGACTAGAATGCTATGAAGCCTCTTCCATTGCTTTAATTTGCAAATCTGTTCTCCTTCTGTATTGTGAATTATGGTGAAATTTAGCTTTCCGTTTACTCGGTGACATGGAGGAACTCCAGTAACCGGTTGTGCTACAGGGTTATTTTTTTTGGGGAAAAAGAAGGAATTACTGCATTAAAGAAAATATCTATCCTGATCTGGGGAAGAGATTATTGTTTTTCCATGAATGTTGTGGAAATCCCTCAGTGTTTTTTTTCAGCCACTCCAGCAGTTGGAGACTTTCACAAGATAATGGATATCTTGTGAGGTAAAGACAGCATTGTCCACAGCATTAATTGTGCTAGGTGGATGCTTAAGGGGGCAAGGGGAAAGGCAGAACAAAGCAAATACAGAAGTTATACGCTACTAGGTAAAGAGCAGCTGTGTATGTTAAACAGCGAGAAGCTGGGTGGTGGCTGGTTTGTTTTGGGGTTTTTTTGTTTTGGTTTGTTTGGGGTTTTTTTGCTGGTGGAGGAAGGAAAAGTCTTACCTCTGACACCTGTGATACATTCTGGAAGTTCTAAACTGAAGTGCAGCGCATTGAAATTTGATGACTGGGTTTCATTTGCACTTGTGGAAGAGCAGTGCCCTCTCTTGTACCACCATCTTCGCTTACTGCAGATTTTCTTTAATGAAAATGGTGTGCAGCTGCTAAATCTGTATTACACTTAGTGGAAGCTATATAGCTAATAGCTTAGGACTCTCTGGTAAAAAAAACAAACCACGCTTTTTGCTAGTGTGTTGGCTACTATGGTCTCGCCTAGATTTCCTGAACTTTTTATTGTGCAAGATATTAACAAATGTTATCAAAAGGACAATAAAACAAGAGATTTGGATAAAAATTAGTGATGTCTCATCGATCGTGATTGTTTCAGGGAAATGTTTCAATGCTGCTAATGAGAAAACTGGAAAAAGTATTCACAGGGAAAAATGAAAAATGCTGGAACAGATCTGAAGAATCAACTAGCATTTCTGATAACGCAAAATCAGTGATCGGTACTGTGATTGTGTTTTGTGCCGGGGAATATTTGCTGCTTTACAGTCATACATACAAAAGGGGTGTTGAGTGAGACACTGCTACGTTTATTAACGTGAACTTATCAAAACATTGTAATGCTAAAGTAGAGGTTGAATAGAAAAAAAGGATTAAGTGTAATAATGGAGGAGGAAGAACTCTGACCTCTTGTCTTCGTTCTGTTTCCAGACTTCTAGTGGTGATGACTGAATCTTTCAAAGGATTTAAGAAATGCATGTGCCAAATCCTTGGAAGTTTTTACAGAGGTTGCCCTCTGACTCAATTTTCAAAGCTGTGTGAGAGCCTTTTAACCCTGGGCACTGACCTGTCTCTTCTAGGTCAGGTGCTGTAAAGGTCTCTCACCATAGCCTGCCCTTCTCCCATATTCCAGAGAACTGTTTCACTGTGGAGGCTGCCAAGCAAAATTTGGGCTTTTTTTAAAATCATATTTTCTGCTGATGCGTTCAGCTGACAGTATAGTGCATCTGTGCTGCTGTTAACTCACCTGTAGGGCAAGTGCAAGGCTTTACTTCGGGGAAAGGTGAGGGTGCCTTTGAGAGTGGAGATAAATAGCATGTGGATCTGCGCAGTCGTGTTGGTGAAGCTAATGTATTTGTTCCATATCTTGCCTCACTCCTGCTTTGTGTTACGTCATAGACCAGGCATGTATATCAAAGTCACTCTAACTAGCATTGAAATGCGGCTCACCTTATGCGGAAATATAATAAGCTTTGTAATGGTGTGCTGGGACCCTGCATAGGGAACATAGTGTGTGATAGTGGAACAGACAGGTATCTACTCAGTCCTATATTGCGTCACCTGCCAGTCCTTCAATATAAACTCAATACCAGTGAGCAAATACAAACCTCGGGTTAGTTTGCTTTGGAAACTGTGTAGGTTCTTCTCCACCATGGCTGTAATATGTCAGGAGC
The DNA here is from genome assembly GCA_013400535.1 of Scopus umbretta. Lineage (NCBI taxonomy): Eukaryota > Metazoa > Chordata > Aves > Pelecaniformes > Scopidae > Scopus > Scopus umbretta. The sequence goes on from VZTL01070951.1 coordinate 19,309, forward strand.
ATAGCAAACTGATGTTTAAGAATTATTTCAGCATTGCGTGAAAGCAGACTTGTCGCTGAAAGCATAAGACACTTGGTGCTATAAATAGAAATGTAAAATAATTTGGTAAATGCTACCCTTTCTGGGTAACCTGGTGTCTTACTGTTTAATGTAATATGCAGTATTGTAAGATCACATGTTCATTGGGTGCCTTTAAAAACCTTTGCAATTTTTCTATTCCTCAGCCTGGAAAGTCCCAGGAATAACAACTGGAAAAAAATTGGTTTATTAATATGTTATAGGAATTCACTCTGCAATGTTCCAGTGCTAATAGTCTCCTTTTTCCAGCATGCCTTGAATAGTGGGATACGACGCTACCATGTTGCTCCTGTACTGTGCCAGCGGGCCAAGGTGGCCATGAGCCACTTTGAGCCTAATGAACACATAGATTATGAAAAGCTGGAGAAGAACATCAACATCGTCCGTAAGAGGTAAGAGAGGAGGAGGGAGGAGGGTCAATGTGCAGAATTCAGATCTGCAGTGATGGGAGAGGAGGAAAAAAACGTCATGGGGCCCTCGCATAGGGAATATTTACTAGGGAGAGCAGCTTTGAGCGGTGGCAGTCATAAATGTAGTGAAACATGAATTGTAGTGTTCCCGGGTAGTGGTGGGGCACTGTGGGAAGGGTTGAAGGTTACGATAAAGCACTGCGACATGCAGAGAACCAGGCCAGTGCAGAAGAGGTGCTAGAAAGGGCTCTGTCCTCTTTGTTTAATGCCCTCTTTGAGGGGCCTTCATATTGGCCCTTGCTCCTTTCTGGAGAAGCAGTGGTAGGCAGTGGTCATATAGGCTAGTGCCCCTCTGTATTGTGTTTTGACAGTGAACGTTCTCCTGTGTTCCACTGTAGTCATTAGGCATGGAAAAGAGGGCTAGGAATTCGTAGCATATGTAAACGTAGTGACCTTAATCTGCTGACAGAGGCTAGTGTGCCTGCTCAGTTGTAATTCCTGCTCCATGTACCTCAATAGTGGTTTGAATGACATGTCCTTCAGTCTTTGTGTCCTTTGTTAAATGCGGTAGTTCTCATTTTAAGTCATTGTATCTCCTTAGTTCCTTCTCAGAAGGTCTCACCACTGACATAAATAGGTTCCTCAACTGATACAGCTGCAAGATGAAAGGTCTGAGGTCATGAAACTCTGCTTAGTTGTACTTGCTTGCTGTGGGATCTGGTACTTGTGAATTGAGTCTGACCTGTCTCACCTCCACATTTGCTGTCCTGAGGTACGACTCAAGAAATGAGCAGTCAATGTTTCTTTTAGTGTATAGGGAGATTATAAAAGAAAGCATAAAGTGACATAAATTCATATATTTCTGAACTTTCTGGACGGAGCCCTTGTTTTAGCTGCCAGTTGATATTTTAGTGCTGTAAGAAGAGCATGCAGGTTTCTGTGTGTTAATAGGTCTTAACAGTCTGAGTGATATAGGGAAGCGTTCTTTTACATGCTTGAAGGGGCAAATGTCGAAGTACACAAGATGCAGATACTAAATTTTTTCTCCCCAGGCTTGACCGTCCCCTGACCTTGTCCGAGAAGATTGTATACGGACACCTGGATGACCCAGCAAAACAGGAGATTGAGCGGGGCAAGACCTATCTGCGCTTACGACCAGACCGCGTGGCTATGCAGGATGCCACTGCTCAGATGGCAATGCTACAGTTCATCAGCAGTGGGCTGCCAAAAGTGGCTGTGCCTTCCACCATCCACTGTGATCACCTCATCGAAGCCCAGTCAGGTGGTGAAAAGGATCTTCGAAGAGCCAAGGTCACTATTGCGGAGACTTAAATTCTCTCTGTCTGAAAGCCTCTTTCCAGTCAAAGGGAGAGTTGTTTGGTTTTGGTTTTTTCTCCCTCAGGACAGCCACGAATCGGATATGGTAACAGGTTGCCTGTGGTGATCAGCTCTGTAGATAGGTCAGATGCAGCAAAGAAACAGAGTAAACGGATCTTTGGGAGTTTTTCAGCTGAGATTCATCCATTACGTGGTTTAAAGGACCATAAATGTTGGAAAAGCTAGTCTTAATCTGTTAATGATGGAAGCCCAGGTCATAGGTGTGTTCTGCAAAGTGAGAAGACTTTTTAGCCAAGGGAAGAGGAAAAAAAATGTGTTTCAAAGGGGGGAAAAAAGGAAGATTGGTTACTCTATAGAGAATTATGCTCTTTATGCTGCAGTATGGCAGTGTGAAAAACTTCCTGCAGATTTGTCTGCACTGCATTTGTGTATCCTGTGAGGGGGGAACAAATAACTACTTTCATTTCCCAAACCATTTGCTAGTGATGAGCCGAAGAACACTAACTGAAGCATGTGCAGTTTTCAGGGCTGGTGAGGGTAGATATAAATGTGTATAGAAGCATGGAGGACGTTGTTTTTTATTTGGGAATTTCAATGTGTTGTGTGTCCAACTACTGATTCACTGCCTTTTTTTTAAATTTCCCACTCACTGTTTTACTACTTATTCCTCTGTAGGGGCTTCTGTTAAATATAGACACATTCACCTCTGTCTTGCATACCACAATGCATCTGCCAAGGAAGAACATGCTCTTAGCATAGCAGGGCGGTAGGGGAAATCTTGTTACTCCAAGTGGACCTAGCCTAAATCCACTGTCCGACACAGCAGGAATTGTGCCTTGGACGTTGATACCAAAATTTAAAAACAGTAAACAGTTTGTCGGGGCTCAGCTGCATTTTAAGGTTTTAGTCTATGTCTAGTCTCAGGAACTCCTGATGCTGAAGTAACTGCTTCTGGCTTCCTCCTTCAGGCTGCAGTAAAGCCAACTTATACCACTCAGGAGTGAATTTGGGGAATTCTTGGTCCGTGTGTGTCATTCCTAAATTGTGCCCAAGTCGTGCAATTAAGAATTTGGGACTTAATAAGACTGTTTCTTTTCCTTCCCTTCACCTCCTGTCTTCCCCTTCCCCCTATTCCTGCATTTGTTCTCTGTAGTGCAATTATATTCGCTGCAGCCCTGAGCTGAGCCGAGTCCCTCCTTTGCCGTCCGCTCTGAGCAGAGCAAGCAAGGGTCCTGCCGCCTTCTGACTGGATTCTGCTTCTGCTACTGCCAGTTGGCAGACAATGAATGCTGGCAGGCCAGAGAGTGGTTTGGATCTGCTCCTGGCACATCAGCATGCTTTACTGGGGGAGGGATGTACAAACAGAGTGAAGTGACCTGACTCCCAGTGGAAAATGAGGCTTAAAGAACTGCTGCTGCCTCATGGGAAACTTCAGCAAATGTGTGCTGAGACAATTCTTCCATTATCTCCAGTTTCCCCTTTCTCTTTACTCTGAAGTGTAGCTGCATGAGAACAGTCTTTAAGAAACTCTTTCCTCCTAGTGCTTATCTTATCTACTCTGCCACTCCTCTGCCAAGAACTATCAGGACATAATAGTGTCATACTTCCTTGGCAACCGTGGTTATTCTCACAAGCAATTTTCACAGTGTGACCTCCACCAGTAATGGTTACAGTGCAGCAAGAAAGGCAGCATTGTGTGAGTCTTAAACAGGGGACTTGGTAGAATGAGAAATGACACCCACCGACTCCCCTGGCAGCAAATAACTTCCAGTTCCATTTCTTAATCTGTAAAAATAAAGCTGAAAGGCTTATGTAAAGGGTTTGAAATGTCTGGAAAGCATCTGTAAAGCAAAAGGAACAGCTGGTAGAGAAGGAAAGAGAGGTTAGAAGAAGAGAGAGAGAAACAGGTTAAAAAAAAAGAAAAAACAAACTGACTATACAAGAAATGAGCAGAGCATTTTTAAATGCCTTATTGGCAGGGTTTTCCTTTAATTATGCTATTTCCCTTGTGCTAGTTGGAATTGGAAACTAAAAAAAGATGCTTTAGTAGAGCTACAAGTTGGATGAAATTAAATGGCCTATTACAGCTGACTGGCAAACGGTCTTGATCCTTTCTGGTTTTAAGAGAGTGCTGCGCACCTCCCTCATGCTGCTACAAAACTGTGGAGCAAACTACAGACAAGCATGGGAGGGAAGGTAATGTGTTTGAATGCGCTCTTGATGTATGGAAGAACAAAATGTGTTACTAATACTGTGTGTTTCTCTGTGTGAACAGGACATAAACCAGGAGGTGTACAATTTTCTAGCAACGGCTGGTGCCAAGTATGGAGTGGGATTCTGGAAACCTGGGTCGGGAATCATTCACCAGGTAAAACGTGTGTATGTGCGTTTGCAATCTTTGAACACACGGTGTGGCTCTTTTACCTTACGGTGAAGAGAGAGCTCAAGTGCAAAACCTTAGAGAATTTCACCAGCTTAGGGAAACAACTTGCTTTCCTTGAGGTGGGTGAGGTTTCTTGCTTGCTCGCTCTCTGTTATCTTGACAACAGTATTTTTTTCTTAAAGGTTATTTTGGTCAAACTGTAACCTGATGCACGATTAGGTAGTGCCAACAGCATGCCATGTGAATCAGAGAAGCTTGCAATATCTTAACTGCTTGTGGGTTGGCTTCTCTTGGTACGGTTGGGATAGTAAGGTGATGCCATGAAGCTGGCTACATAGGGCTAATGTGAATTGCTTTTGGTGGTAAGGAAAGCAGCTTTGGGAACAGACTTTTTTTAGGGTTATTTTGTATGCATTTGGTTCCATAAAAACCAGGAGAGTATATAAGGACATCAAACAGAGCAGCTTACATGAAGTACTCAAAAATGGCAACACATAACGAGTTGCTATGTGAACTGAATAAAATGCAAAACAGTTTCCAACCTTTTCCAAATATGGGATTCTCTTGTTATAGCACTTGCACCTTAAAAGAATATGACCGTCCCAAGATAACTTACCACTTAATGAGTTTTTTTATTTTTTTAAAACCAACAACTCTGGCAGGATTTCCCTAACTTGCTTTCTGTTGATTTTCTTTGTGGGCCCAGTAGACATTTTTCATTGTTCATCTGAGTCACAGGCAGTAAAAATTGCAGTGCAGCACAAAGCAAAAGGAGTGGAGAGGAGAATGGATGACAGCCTGTCAGCAGGAAACTTGTGACCAGGTGCAGTCAAGAGCTCCCTGCTATGTTTTCTTAGCTACAGAATGAGTTAGTTACTAAGGTTACTTTAACTTGGTGTGACACAACAGAGAAAGGAAACAGAACAGGTGAACTCTCCAAAAGGTTGTGGGAACACCTCAGGTTATTTGTGCTCTGAAACCACTTGTAACATCTGTCACGTGGCAGCATAGCTCTGTGCCATGGTTACCAGCTTTCTTGTGGCTGACGGTCTCTGGTTAGAGAAAATTGGTTGTGTTGTATAGCTTCAGAGTCCCACTCTGGCAAAATGAGTCCTTGAAAGTGACCTTTCTCACACAGGGGTATTAATGTGAGATACAAGCAAGTGAAGCTGGAAGTACTAGAGACAAAACCTTGGGTTTTCTCAATAAAGAACCACCTTAGTTCTGTCCAAGCTGTTCTGTAATACACACGCTGTGAGTTATGCACTTTCCAGAAAGGCTGTTTGTAACGTTAGTATGGCACATACACAGTGAGAAGTTCATTAGCTTGAGTTCTCTACTGTTTTGCTATCATAGAAAACTCACCGTTTCTCATTAAAGAACTGTTTTGTGGCTTTGCTAGTAGTTGAAGAGTCTTGCATGGAATCAATAGCAGCGGTAAGGGAAAGGCAGCCTCTTGGTGTATTTGTGAGGGATTCTTCTATGTGATTAGGTTTTGGCTGGCAGCATGGAGTGGAGGATCCTGTTGGTATTCTACTGCTGCATAAAGTCTACAAAAGGTCTCTCTAGCGTTGGTGAACTAGCTTGCTCAGCAGTTGGTCAAGGGTTTGGAGACTAAGGAACATACTCTTGAGCGCTAACAAAAGTGGCACCTTAGCAAAAGCGTAAACTGGAAGGAAGGTGTCTTCCAGTGAAAAAGTTGAGATAATTTTTGCAGTTTTCTTACTATCCTGGGATGAGCAAGGATCCTTGGACTGAGACTTGCTACCTTGTTCTGTCATTACATCCTCCACAAGGAGTTTGAAACGCAAGTGAATTTACAATCCAGAACAAATTCAATTACTTTCTTCTACTGAAATCTGCAAATACAAACTAATCTAAATTCTTGTTCTTGTCTTCTTTCTTGTTGTCTTCCCCCTCCTTTCCCAACAATCAAGTAAGCAAACAATCCATTTTTATTTTCAGATCATTCTGGAGAACTACTCCTACCCTGGGGTTATGCTGATTGGCACAGATTCACACACCCCCAATGGAGGTGGCTTGGGAGGAATCTGCATTGGTGTGGGTGGAGCTGATGCTGTAGATGTCATGGCAGGAATCCCTTGGGAGCTCAAATGCCCAAAGGTAGGAGCAAAAGCAATACTAAACTTTGATGTAAAGGATGAGATACAAGATATGTAAGAAACGTTGATTTTTCAGGCGCTATGTATATAAGGCACTACATTACAGTCTTGTTTAAACCAATGTGTGATTACAAACAGCTGGTCTATGATTCATTGGAAGCTCCGAGTTTCCATTTCCAGCCTTTTTATTCAGGGACTGAGAGTAATAGGTGAGTAGTGATCTCCCATCAGTGATTTCAGCACCTGTACGCATGTTCTAATACTTCAGGATTTGCTTCTTTTTTATATTGTGACCACCCAGATTCTTAGGAAAAATTCTGAGGAATTGTTTTGGCTGCTGAAAGAAAATGGTGTCAGTATTTTTTTTTTTTTTTCCCCTCCATTAACGTTGCTCAGGTTATTGGTGTAAAACTGACTGGCAAGCTTTCAGGATGGAGTTCTCCTAAAGATGTGATCCTGAAAGTGGCTGGCATCCTCACTGTCAAGGGTGGAACAGGTGCCATCATCGAATACCACGGGCCTGGTGTAGATTCAATCTCTTGCACTGGTAAGACAACACGAATTTCTTATCTGGAGTGGATTGTTGTTGGAGCTGGATGTTGAGTTGTCTGTGGAGGCTGAGAAGGGAATCGTACAAGAAGTGCTAAATGTTCTCCCTTAGCCTGGCCAGATGATTAATCTATGGCAAACTGGGAGAGTGGGTGGGAGTCATGTAACAAGATAGCACTACCTCTCAGTGAAAGTGACCTCTCTCCATTAAATCTTGTGACTTTGAGAACACTGAATGGTTAATTGTGAAGAATCCTGTACGATGGCACATCAGGATAAGAGTAGGGGTGGGGTATGCCAGTGTATGCTTAGAGGGTAGAGATGTCAGAGATAAAGGATGACATTTTCATTTCAGCCTAAACTAGGCTGTGGACAGAGGAAGGAAACAGGTTGAAGGGGGTACATGTGTGACAGCTGCTAAAGAAAAAGCTTTTTAGAAAAACAGGGCAGAGGGGAGACCGCAAAGCAGCAGTTTGTATCATGCATTCTTACACTAGGTAATTGTGGGTCTTGGGTGCTGAATTTGAACAGCAAAAATTGCAGTTGTCTGTAATGATGCTAGTTAGGACCAAATTATGAGAAGTGTCCTTTCCTTTGGCTTCAAGGGCAGCCTTCTTCAAGCTGGGCTTCCTCTCTCCATTTGCATGGCTTGGCTACAACTTGGAATATTTGGTTTTACAAACAGAGCAATTTCAGATTTTTCTTCTCTGAAATCAGAGGAACTTGACCTGTGATATCTGCTCCTAGCTTATTAAATGTAAAACAGCATCTTCTGCAGCTTCTACAGCTTCATAGCTGTGTCCTTGCAAGGCACGGGTGATCCCAGTGCTGTGACCAAATGGTTTTTATTGTGTGTTCTGTCACTGGAAGCTTTTTATTCAACTCATTAAATTTATAAGATAAATGAGATGGTAGGGCGGGACAGGACAGTCACTGCAGGCAGGAGAGAGACTGCTCACTGCTGTAAATGTATTTGGTGCTCAGTGCAGGCAGGGGGCTCCCTGTCATCCCTTCCAGTATCTGCAAGAATCAGCGTAGCTTTCAGCTCCTTCCTTGCAGAAAAGTCGGGTCGCAGGCACTGCATCAATCGGAAACATTAGGGGCTGAGCCAGCCGTTATGTAGTCAGTGTGTCCTCTCTGCTGTGGAATTGGGTTTATGTGGCTAATGCCCTGATCTCTCTCGGCTTTGCTGTCTTTTCCATGGACTGACTTCTGGAGAATTGGATGGCCTTGGACTTTCTCATTGACCCTGTGGTCTCTTCTCCCACTCCTTCTCTAGGAATGGCAACAATCTGTAACATGGGGGCTGAAATCGGAGCTACCACATCGGTCTTCCCTTACAACGCACGGATGAAGAAATACTTGGGCAAGACTGGGCGAGCTGGTAAGAGGGCTTGGGGGTTGAAGTGTGTAGAAGTGTGGATTCAAGTGGAAGTGTATTCTGGAAGCACTATCTTCCTACAGTGGTGTCTGATGTGACATCTGACCTTGCATGGTTCTGTAGGTCATCTGATACAAGCAGGGAGTCTGTAGATGAAGTGGCTGGGGAAGTAAATGGTGGGCCCCCTGTGTTTAGGTGTTGCAAGCATTTTCTTTTCCCTCATATTTGCTGCACTTTTCAGATCTCCCATCTTTCTTATTCCAGACATAGCTGCACTGGCGGACGAATTTCAGCAACACTTGGTACCAGATTCTGGTTGTCAGTATGACCAGGTGATAGAAATCAACCTCAGTGAGGTAAGGCTTCCTTCCTGCTTGCCATCTTGGATGTTGTGATGTGACTCTGCTTTGTGTGAATGAGGACCAAGCTGGGAGTTTGATGAGACCCCTGGTGCTGTGCTAGAACATATAAAAAATACTTAGGTCTGCATCACTGACAGCTCCTGCTTTGGTGTTCATGTAGGGGAATCCTATTTACACAGCTTCTAGATAGAGCTATGAAAGGAATTGATTTGCTGCTGTGTTTTGGGGTTTTTCTTGGCTACTATAATTTCTGACTTTGTCACTGTTTCTTAAAGCTGAAACCACATATCAATGGACCTTTCACACCAGACCTGGCGCACCCTGTGTCAGATATTGGTGCTGTGGCAGAAAAGGAGGGCTGGCCTGTTGATATCAGAGTTGGTGGGTAGCATTTGCTCTTTCCTCTGCCTTCGTCCTTGTGGCATGAATGTTGCTGTCTTGGGATAAGCGGTTGGTCGCATAGCTTGGGATCCAGTCCTTTAATTTCTGCTGTATGTCCTTTAACTGCTGCAGTGTCCTCTCTTTACGGCCATATGAATTTGCTGGGAAGACTAGTGACTACCTGGGCCAGGTGTGTGGGATGAGATCTGGGATAGTTGGAGGGATTTTAATCTCAAGAGACAAACAAGTGTTTTTTTCCTTCTTGGAAACTTTTGAATGATTGGGTTGACAGGACCGTCACCTGTTGAAGAGCACCTTTGTTAAAAGTCTGTTGCATGGATTTGTCTGTTGCAAAGATCTGTCAGGAGCCAGGAGTGTGATTGCCAGTCCTCCCAGCAGTTGGCTGTTGACCTCTCAGGGCATAGTAAAATTAGTACTTTCTGTCCTAAAGAGCAGGCTTTGATACTTGTATTGTCACTTGTGGGAGGGTAACCTGTCAACTGGCTTCTCGAGTGTTGCTCACTGGGGGAAGAAAAGAATGCAAATGTGTTACAAGGGCCATATCCCAGGTGGGAAAATATATTATTCCATAGTGTTACAAATAGGATCAGGAGCAGCTGTAACTGAGAGAATTTATTTTTTGCTGGTTAGCACCAGAATGCTGTCAGGACAGTATAGTATGTCCTCATGTGGTCTTCATACTGTAACAAAGGATGCCTTCTTGTCATCATTCCCTCCATTCCTTGCCATCTTGATTTGAGGCCTTTTCTGTCTTCGTGGAACAATACCTCTCTGTGGTAATTTGCTTAACAAAAGTGCAAGTAGGCAACACTCTGATCTTGTAAAACAATAACCAGACTAGCAACCAGGTAGTGTGTTCTGACCGTGCAACTTCCAAAGCCGGACGAAGGATTGCTTGTGACCACAGTATCTTGCTGGGAGGCTTGGCAGTATTAGTACCTGAAACTGTTTCAGATTCCTTGTCAGCAGAAAACATGGTTGTCCCTTGTTTTTTCTGCTGAGAGATGAGTTAAGGAGAAGATTCCTAGAAGGGGGGGGCCTGCAGTAACCACCTACCTGTTTCTGTCAACCACCACAGGCTTGATTGGCAGCTGCACCAATTCCAGTTATGAGGACATGGGACGCTCTGCAGCAGTGGCAAAACAGGCACTAGCACACGGATTGAAGTGCAAATCGATGTTCACAATCACACCAGGCTCAGAGCAGATCCGTGCCACCATTGAAAGAGACGGTTATGTGAGTATGACTGCTCATAAGCGTAAATGCTTCCAAACAGGAAGTGTTAAACTCTCTTCCAGGCAATACTCAGGAGGTCAGAGGTAACTAATGGAAAACTCTTAAACTTTTTCTTCACTTATTGCTAGAGGTGCAATTACTGCTGTAGTAACCAGTCTTGTGTTACCACGCTTGTGGGTCCTGGCATCACCTTGACAGTGTTTTGACCTATCTTTACTACATGGGCATATAAGAACGGGATTGGAACTAGACAGAGCTGAGACAGTTATCAGGAACTGGGGCCCTGAGGAGGTAACAGCGTGTGTAGCAAGGGATGCCTTTTGTTTCTGGGATTCTGTGGATGGCCATGGCTGATGAAAGGCTAGCACCCACCTGCAATCCAGTTTTCTCCTTTAAGAACAGTTTAGGCTGTGAGCAAGCCCTTTGTCTGTAGGAGGTTAGTTCCCATTCTAGACTAAACTTATGGCAAAGCTCATGTTTGATTAAAAAGAAGTGTTTGTGTAGAGGAACCACCACCTACTTTCTGATGCAGAAAATGATGTTTTAAATAGCTGTAACGTTTAGTAAATAATAGATGCTGCCACAGCTTGGGGACCAACTATGTATAGTCTACGTGTGGATATGCCCAGATAATGCTTAATGCCTCCTCCATCAAGTTGTCAGTCATACTTTTCCTTAACAGCTGCCCTCTTAATTGAATCGTTTGCTGAATGGACTGAGCAGGCACACACGTTGGCCTGCACTTTCACTGATTCTCTCCTTTACATGGTCAGGAAGTATGTGGGATATTAAATCAGACCAGCCACTGCCCTTCAGTCAAATACCTGTGAGCAGCTGGATTGCTCAATTTGAAGTAGGTAGAGAATGGGAACATCATGGCAAGTCATCCTGTGCTCTTCCTCAGCATTAACTTACAGCTGTACTGGGATCAAACCCCATGTATTTATAAAAGTGACTCAAAACTTGCATGTGAAACAAGGAGGGGAATTTTCTCAGGCTTGGTGCTTTCTGTTAGAAGACAGGTATCGCCTTCCCCTGAAAGAGCAACTCCAGAAACTTATTCCAGACTTCTAGTAGTAACAAAGTCATTCTCTGCCCCCAGGCACAAATCCTGCGAGATGTTGGAGGGCTGGTTCTTGCCAACGCTTGTGGGCCATGCATTGGCCAGTGGGACAGGTAACTTATCTTTTAGCTCCTGAAGTGCTCTGTGAAGCCAAATTTGACTGTAAATGTAACACACTGGGAATTAAAAATAAATGCTTAAAACCTCATTGGCTGTAGCACTCTGATATGCACCGGAGGAGGAGAAATGGAAGACTGCAGATTTATATTGAGCTGTTAGATGAAGGAAGCTGAAGAATGGCCACAAGTATGGCTGCATCTGAAGTTTCCTATAGTAGACAAAAAATGGGGAGAGAGATTTGTTATCTGTGAGAGGGTGGACTGGAGGTTGTATGGTCCTCTTACAGCAGGAAAAATGAATTAGTCCAACTTCAATCATTGGAGTGGCAGGGAGGAAAATTCCCAATAGAAGGGGTGGGAGACATATTCTCATGTGACTTTGTCATTGCTAGTGGTGGGATGTCAAAAGGCACTGTACTTAGTTGATTATTGTTTAGACAGTTCAACAGTGCACAACCTGGGCTGTGAAACTACTCCAGGAACCAGTGTCTGACTTGGTTTTGCACTGTCCTTGGTTTTGAGTCTGTGCTTCAGGGAGGAAAACACGTCCAGGCACAGATTCATGCTTCCAAAAGACGGTGATTGCTACCAAAACCAAGAAGCAAGACATCTAGAAGCAGTATTCCCTTTGGATTTGATGAGCATGTTTGTTTCTTTCACAGAAAGGACATCAAGAAAGGAGAGAAAAACACAATAGTTACATCGTACAACCGGAATTTCACAGGTCGCAATGATGCCAATCCGGAGACTCATGCATTTGTGACCTCTCCGGAGGTAAGAAACAGCCAGGGGTGGGGCACGGAATAGTTCAAGGTGTCTTGGCAGCTAATTCCTCTGTCTGCAGAGAGACCCGGTGTAGCTTGGTTTGTGGCTTGGCTGCTGGCTTTGAGACTGTTAGGCGTAGGACTTGAAATGAAGAGATGGGAGGTAGAATACGCCCTTAAAATTGTCATGTTTTTCTTTCAGATTGTCACAGCCCTGTCCATTGCTGGCACTTTAAAATTTAACCCTGAGACAGATTACCTGACAGGAGCAGATGGGAAGAAGTTTAAACTAGAAGCACCTGATGCAGATGAGCTGCCCAAGCTGGTAACTGCTCGGTGTGGAGGGAGGGAAGGCCTGTCACTGTAGTGTTTTATATGGAGTAAGGGAACTTTCGTGCACTGACCTCTTCCTTAATATTAAAGCTAGAACAGGTGCCGTTGCCTGTATTGACTTGTTGTCTTTGTGTGCTGTTGGGGCTGGCTGAGGCTGATGATTTTTCCTTTCTTCTTTGGAAGGAGTTTGACCCAGGCCAGGACACCTATCAGTACCCTCCCAAGGATGGCAGTGGGCAGCATGTGGATGTGAGCCCCACCAGCCAGCGCCTCCAGCTTCTTGAGCCCTTCGATAAATGGGACGGCAAGGATCTAGAAGACATGCTGATCCTTATCAAGGTCAGGAGCAAAGTGGGGGAACACTGGCTATGACAGGACTGCTCGAACAGGGGTTTGTGCATCAATTGCTAGAAGCTTTGGATGTGCCTTTGAGCTATCTGTGATTCCTTCCCCTACAACCACATTGTTTTATGGAAAGTGAAGCAAAACTCTTTCTTCCTTTCAGGTGTTTTCTTCTGATACTTCTTTCTGTTATAACTAACTCTTCTCCTTTGGGCTAGTGGTTAGCTAATACCATGAAAAATTAAGTTTGTTATACCATGTAATACTATCCTACCCATACCATGCAGTCTGCAGAATTTCTCCCATTTATAATCTGCAGCGGAAAGGTGGATGGGTCCTCTAATTAGCGTCTCCAATACCTGACTTCCAAGACGCATTTTGTCTGAAATGAGGTCGTTAGGAACTTCCTGTCCATCAGTATGTGTGTTCTCTTCTCATTTTATAGAAGGAGAAATTACTTCACAATTAAGTTAAGCATTGCATTTCAGTCTCTTAATGAAGCCATGGGTTTCTCTGCACTGTCTCTGATGAGTTCACAAGATGAAAACTTTAGTTAATACAGTAATGGGTTCTGAAATGCAATCCCTTAGGAATTGACCTTCAGGAACATTGCTGATTCTCAGTGGCAGAGCATTGCAGGTACTCCCAAGGGCCACACTGTGCTTGAGTTCTTGACACAGGCAATTCCTTTGCAAGCACTTTGGGACTTACCAGGTGGAAGGCTGTTAACTATGGTTAGGAACTCTGTTCTTACAAGCTGAGAAGGCGTTATGTGCAGATTGGAAACTTGGAGGAAACACTTGGCATCTTGCTGAACTCCCCCAGCAGGGAGGCTGAGCTGTAGCAGGAAGGGGTTAATTGCTTTTTGTACCTGAAGAACCTGCTGCTGATTGAAGTGAGGACATGGCAGGTCTTATGGCTAAGCTCACTTCTGTAATTTACCCTTTGAAACAGGGATGTTCTTCCTACCCAATGCATGCAGAATGACCGCTGCCTTGGAGTGTCTTGATTCTGTAACTGATGCAATTCTCTTGGGTTTGTGCCCTTAAAGAGAGATGTGAGGACCCTTCAGAATAAAAAATGTTGAGGAAGGGTCAAGTCACTGATCCATCCTAAGACATTCTTCTCTTCTACTGCCCTTTAGGTAAAAGGGAAATGTACCACTGACCATATTTCTGCAGCTGGACCGTGGCTCAAATTCCGTGGCCATCTGGACAACATCTCCAACAACCTGCTCATCGGCGCCATCAACATTGAAAATGGCAAAGCCAACTCTGTGAGGAATGCATTAACTCAGGAGTTTGGGCCAGTCCCAGACACAGCCCGTTACTACAAGGTGAGATGTTCCCCTGACGCATCTATTTTAAGAAGGTATTTACACTTTGGGTAGTCTGTGCCAAGACAGAGGATCTCGCCCTCCTGCTCTCAAGTAACAGCAGCTGTGAATTCACTCAGTGAGGCTTTTTCTTGTGACTGAACCTCACCTCCTGGAGTGTTTCACCTGTGACTAGTCTAATGTTGAACTAATCTTGTCCCATTCATTCTTTAAAATGTGGCTTAGAACCTCAAGAAACAGCCTTTCACCCTCTGGACAGCTTGGCAGTGGTCTCAGATTGGTTCTTCCAGTACGCAGAAGTTAAAATTTTGCGTATCGGTTCCAGAAGTAGAGCAGGGATCATGGCTGGTGTGAACACTGCTCTGGCACAGGACCATGGAAGGAAAGGTGGCAGCAAGGATTTGTTCTGGGTCCCAAGGGCAATCCTTCTCAGCCCTTGTTAGGGAAGGATGGCAGTGCCCAACTCCTGTGAAGCACTTAATTCCTTTATTTCTGTCTTTCCTCAGAACCCAAGGGAGCCTTCTGGGAGAAGGCAATGTCAGTAGTGTGGGTGGATTTTTATTGTTAATTCCTCACTTAAGTGACTGCAGAAATGTATATCTGTTTCTTTTGTCACAGAAAATGGGTGTCAAATGGGCAGTTATTGGGGATGAAAACTACGGTGAGGGATCAAGCCGGGAGCATGCAGCATTGGAGCCACGTCACTTGGGGGGCAGGGTCATCATCACCAAGAGCTTTGCCAGGATCCACGGTGAGTGGATCCACTTCCCTTGTGAATGTGTGTAAACAGGATGTGTTTGGTTTGGGTGGAAGCGCAGGTCACCTTGCCCTAGGGCACAACACCTACAGGCACAAACTATCTGCTGCCAGATTGCGTGGTCTGTCTCATCAGGAATCTGGTTACATATCTAGTTAGATATGCTACAAACAGCAGATAATGCTGATTTTGCTACAAAGATAGTAATTGTTGCTGGAATACTACTCTTGAGAAGCACTAGGCAGCCAGAAGGTAATCCTGATCCCCTGCAGTGTGTTGTTACAAGCGTGCTTGATGGTTTGCTCTCCACAGAAACCAATCTGAAGAAGCAAGGCCTACTGCCTCTCACTTTCGCTGATCCAGCAGACTACAACAAGATTCATCCTGTGGACAAGCTAAGCATTGTGGGGCTGGCAGACTTCGCACCTGGAAAGGTAATTGTCTGGGTGTCTCGTCGTTGCACTCGGGGGCCGGGGATGTGCCACTGACCGGGAACAGGGTCGAGCTGTGTGCTGGGGGCCTGAAGCAGTGCAGGCAGCACTGCAGCCTCCCAGCCAGGTGAGATGCTTTGCAACCAGTGGTCTGGGGGGCTAGAGAGCAAGTCAGAATCAGATCACGTTATTCTGAACGGTTATGAGAAACCCTTGTACAATATTCTGGATTCCTGGACTTGTTGCCTTAAGCACGAGTGCTCCTGAGAAGGAACTGCATCCACAGGTCTATGTTAAGACTCCCCTGAGCTATAATTTTTCATTTGCAACCCTTCAAAAACATGTAGGAATTTTCCTGTGAAAAGCTTCAGTTAACTTGCTCCCTTGAGAAAGGGGGAAATAAAAACTGTCTTCTTCCTTTAGCCTCTGAAATGCATCATCAAGCATCCCAATGGGAGCCAAGAAACAATCATGCTGAACCACACCTTCAACGAGTCGCAGATAGAGTGGTTTCAAGCTGGCAGTGCCCTGAACAGAATGAAGGAGCTGCAGCAGAAATCAAGCTAAGTGCGCACAATGCCCCCAGTGCGCTGGACTCGATTCAGCTTTGGCATTTTCATGAAAGTGCAATTTCCATGTCTACCGTTGGAATAAATGTCTGATCAAATGTAACCATAGCTTCCTTTTTGTTATGGTACTTCCTCTTCACTGACACTATGAAAAGGGAGTGCAGCTAGGCTTACTTTTGTCTTTTAAATTCCCCAGCTCCCTTTTTCTATTTTGGCTCAATTTCGGTTGTCCCACAGTTATTTATATTTGGAAATAACCAGCTAAGGTGGGTTTGTCTGCTCAGTTGGTTGTTTTCTGCCCATTCACTTTATTGATGGCTAAAGAAATAAAATGAAAATAAAGAATGTGACCATCTCTTTCTGCCTCATGTTGTTCGTAATCCTGCTCTTCGGCCCCTGCTTCCCATCACTTATGGGGAGGGTGGGAAAGAATTTCTTGGAGATAAGAGATGGTACCTGTCCAGTTCTTACTCTGTAAATCATTGCTGTGCACAAAACTGTGGTAAAAAAAGAGCCCTCACAGCTGTCTTGTGCTGTTTATCCTTTGACATTAACCTATTGCAGGCTGTGCTTGTGACTACTGCTGCCTTCCCAGCTACATTCCTGTCCAGGGCAGCAGTGCCACTACTGCAGCAATGACAAACTCACAAGGAGCAAGTGATTTATACACTTACCCAGCATCGTGCTGCAGTAAACTAGTTTCTTCAAGCACAGACTAGGAGACTGATGCTGAGGAGCATTTCATTGGATCACCACATAAAGCATGCCAGCTACTGCCTTGCTACGCTCCTGGGTGCTCTGACCCTGTGAAATGGGAGGTGAGCACAACAGCTACCTAAACGTACCGGAGGTGTTTTCTCCCCTTATGCACTACCCCAGAACAGCCTGTGTGGAAGCCTCTCTGGCTGGTGAGACTCTTCACTTGCTTCACCTGAATTTCCACCTGTACAAACAGCTGGGTGGGGGGGGGTCTGCAAACTGTTCCCACCATGTCTAGATGATTGCATGTCCAAGCACTACCGCTCCATAGGTGGCATTCAGTAAGCTTCTTGTCTGAGCAGATGGACCCCAGTTACTATGCAAACCTAAAACATTCTAGGCTCCCTTTTAATTAGGGCAATGCACCAGGAATAACAGTTCAGAATTAAGGGGTTCTAACGATGCTGCAGGGAGGGCACTGGTGACTCAAGCTTTGTTTTCACAGTTGGAGGTTAAGCAGCCCCACTATCCCAGGGAATTATAGCCCCTTCCTGCCAAATGTGGCTGGCTTTGTAATTACGTGCAACATCACTCTCTTGGCAATGAGCCCTGCATAGATTTTACTCACAGTTTTGTTCCTTCCCCCCCCCCATTTTCCTTTCACTGCTGTCAGGGAGGGTGATGGCAATTGTTTGTTATTGGCTGTTAGAGCAGAGCAAACTGTTGGTCTCAACACTGTCTGCCTTGAAATCCAAGTAGCTAAACTGCAGGAGGCAACTTTTTTTTCCTTCCTGCTAGGCAGGAAGCTAATAGCTTCCCCACAAATTGTACAGGAAGGCAGGCTGTGTGGTTTTTACTATTTATTCCATTTCTGGTATTAACATACCCCCACAAACAAGTATTTAACTTGCTCAAAGCAGCCTTGGTCCATTTCAGTGCATAATTAAGGTATTTTCAGGCAAAATCCCACAAAGTTTCACTCATTCTACATAAATACAGCCCACCCAATAAAAGTATTTCCATTCAGCGCAATAAGCAGCTTGTAGCCTTCCACAGTGGTCATCTTCACAGAGCCTGAGCTACTTTTGGGTCAACTACTGTCATTCCAGTTCTCTTCAGCTGACTCCACCCACGGGTTAGGTATCCATTCTTAGCAGAACATTACCACCACCTCCCCTGCCCTCCCAGCAGCAGCATTTTCCAGGTCTCCAGGGTAGCACCCTCTATTAACTCTAGTCTTTTGCTGTTTCTTCTCCATTTCGTGTCAAAAGAAAGGCAGGTTTCTACCCCTCTGAGATCAAGCTCTCAGCCCAAGGAAGCAATACTTCTTGACAGGCATTCTCTCCTGCTTTCACTCACTGAAGTCAACTCGCTTCTTAGTTCAGGCAAGTAAAGACCTCCCCAGTTTTCCCTTCAGGGCAGGAGACCAAAGCTCCAGCTGAGTTTGTTGCTGCTGCGCTCAAGGCTTTTTGTGCCTGTAAATTCACTTCCACAGATGAGTGAAGACATTTCTTGAAAGCAACTGTCTCAATCTGGCAGGTTGGAAGCTGAAGGGGAAACAGAGAATGGCAGGTCTAATTTCTCATTCAGCTTCAGAGGAGCAATGAGCACCAGCAGGATCCCCCAAACATCTACCAGAAAGACCTTCTGCAGCGCAGGCGCTGATTGCAGCTAACTGTTTGTCCACCATGACAGGAGGCCCAGGCCTGGCTCACTGATTGATCCCTGAGAAGAAGAAGAAGAGAGAAGAAGAGAGCATGCCATTGTAAACCGCACAGAGAATACAGGAGTAAACATGTAAAAATAGAAAAATCTCTCCCCCCTGAGTTATGGATGAGGTATTCATTTGTCTTCCTATTGGAGTATGCCCAGACTCCTTTAAACCTTGTCAACACTTGAAAATGAAGCGCTTGCCCATTCCACCTCCTGACTGTCCCAACATACCCCCGCTGTGAGAAAACACAGCTTTCGTTGGTTTAGATCCATCTTTCTCTTGCCCTGTACTCAGGTGGGTCTTACGCCAAAACACTGCATGGGAAAGACTGTTCAGCTGCTGCGTAAACCTTGATGTGGTTCTCCCAGCTCTGTGCTCCTTGTCCGCTCATGCCTACCTGCAGATCCTGCACCCACAGTCTGCTTTAAATCAGCCTCCCGGGGGAACTACCACCAACCGCCACAAAGTGCTCCAACGAAAACACACAGCCAACACAGCGCGACCACAAGAACAATCTCCTTTCTCCCCTTTTCCACGCCTTTCATTTTGTGACTCTGTTTGCTTCACAGTCAGCTTAAAGCAATCAGTTCCTTGGGAAAGGGATGCAATTTTAGACATAGAATAAACCACAACGTTCACAGGGCTGTATGAATTGTGCACATAGTTACCACAAGAGTGTAGGGTGCCTCTTTCTTCTGGACTTCTTCTGTGGCATTTGAAGTGGAAGCCTCTGCAGAGCTCGGACCTGTCGGTGATGTATCGACAAACGTTTCGTCCACGACTCGGAAGCGGATCTCCTCCCCAATGTCCATGTAAAGGTCATGGGCCCCTTCTTCCGTCTCATATTCCCACACCCACACCTGCTCTGCTTCATCACTGGCCACGCCAAGGGTTAAGGGTGGACACAATCAGTATTCTGTCTGACAGATCACTTTCAAACAGTTTGGGGAATAGACTCAGTTCAAAGCCTTTTCACAATTATTTCTCAAACTGCAAGGCACCATCCTAGGTCATCATCCACGCAGTTCAGGACCCCCGTCTTGTTTCCGATTTTCCTGCCTCAAGGTGTGTGCTGCTGGGCAGAGTTGGGGTTATCGCCCCCCCCGCCC
>VZTL01070951.1:44531-58949 GCA_013400535.1 Scopus umbretta
GGTCAAGGTTATTATCAGGTACGATTTGGCATCAAGTGGAGCTGGAATAATTTATTCTGAGTGTTAATTACAAAAAAAAAAAAAAACCCAAAACATGGTATGATTTTGCAGGTCTTGGTGCATTCTGCAGCGAGGTAAGCAGCGTGACGGATGGTAGAAAACAGGGACGGCGTGCTAATGTCTGAAATTTGTTGGGAAAAATGAAAAGGAGGTTGTTTGAAGTGTATTTAAAAAAAGATTCACCAGGAAAACTAAGCATCTCTGGCTGACAGTCGAAACTGCACTGTCAGCGTAATGGCTTTGATGCAAAGGCTAAGTGTGTCATCCCACACACACCCCAGCAGCACGTAGTGGGACAGTAATGAGTGTTTTAGATAAGAAATCATTAAATGTTGAGCTGTCTTGGGGCAGGAAGGAGAAAATGAGGTTGCAAATACTGTGGCTAGGCCTCATTAATGAGATACCTGTCTTGGCCAAGGAGTTTCTGATCTCTGCAATTACTTCTGTTTCACCAGGATCTGTTGGGTTGTTGGGGTTTTTTTAGATGAACGTGGCTGGTCTGCATGTTTGGCGTGTTTGTATTAAATGGGGGGGCCCAGGAACAAGTTTTCCCCTGTCACCTGAGAAGAGCAGCATTTTTCTTGGAGCAGCATCTACTGTCTCAGCAAGGAGCTCTGCTGCCAACGCAGCAGACACCGCTCTATCAGAACACCTCAACCCAAATCCCCAGCGTTTCTTATTCTTCTTGTCCTACTTCAGGGAACCTTACAAAGGCTCCTTTCTCCTGCGCTACAGTTGCGGCTGCGCTAATCTTGTCACGGCACAGTTTTTGCTGGCACACATGCCACATCCCTTGCTGTTCTGTCCTGGTCTCACACAGGTCTGGCAGTGCGAAGTTTGACCTTTAGCGGGAGTGCAGGTTTTCCGGGTATCTGCAGCCACTTTTTTCAGAAGAGAGAACGGTTCCTGACCCTGTCCCTCTTCTGATGGCAGGGGAAGAAATAGCTTTGGTATCCCATGAGGTGACAAGCTGTGTTCCCCAGGGCTCAGTACTGGGGCCAGCCTTGTTTAATGTCTTTATCAATGATCTGGATGAGGGGATTGAGTGCACCCTCAGTAAGTTTGCAGATGACACCAAGCTGGGTGGGAGTGTCGATCTGCTCGAGGGTAGGAAGGCTCTGCAGAGGGATCTGGACAGGCTGGATCAATGGGCCAAGGCCAATTGTATGAGGTTTAACAAGGCCAAGTGCCAGGTCCTGCACTTTGGTCACAACAACCCCATGCAATGCTACAGGCTTGGGGAAAAGTAGCTGGAGAGCTGCCTGGAGGAAAAGGACCTGGGGGTGCTGGTTGACGGCCAGCAGAACATGAGCCAGCAGTGTGCCCAGGTGGCCAAGGCGGCCAACAGCATCCTGGCTTGTATCAGGAATAATGTGGCCAGCAGCAGTAGGGAAGCGATCGTGCACCTGTACTCGGCCCTGGTGAGGCCATACCTCAAATCCTGTGTTCAGTTTTGGGCCCCTCACTACAAGAAGGACATTGAGGTACTGGAGCATGTCCAGAGAAGGGCAACGAAGCTGGTGAAGGGCCTGGAAAACAAGTCTTATGAGGAGCGGCTGAGGGAACTGGGGAAGTTTAGTCTGGAGAAGAGGAGGCTGAGGGGAGACCTTGTCGCTCTCTACAACTTCCTGAAAGGAGGTTGTAGTGAGGAGGCTGTTGGCCATTTTGCCTAAGTAACCAGCGATAGGACGAGAGGTAATGGCCTCAAGTTGCGCCAGGGGAAGTTTAGATTGGATATTAGGAAAAATTTCTTTACTGAAAGAGTGGTGAGGCATAGGAACAGGCTGCCCAGGGAGGTGGTGGAGTCCACATCCCTGGAGGTATTTAAAAAAACATGTGGATGTGGCACTTCGAGACATGGTTTAGTAGACATGGTGTTGTTGGGTTGACAGTTGGACTAGATGATCAGGAGTAGGATCAAAACACCTGCAAGTTTCACCAAAATATGTAGCTGCATAGAGAAGAGGAATCCTGTCATCCTTACTGAAGAACAGCCTGCAGCGTTCAGCCCTTGTTGGCTATCACAGAGCTGATACAGGAGACAGAGATTCTGCACATCCCCACCCTAGAAGAGCTTGCTTGGCGCCGGCACTTTACAAGACACCAAAGGCCCAACCGTAAGACACAAGGCAGTGTGAAGCGAGGCTTTGCAGACCTGCTGCTTACACAGCTGTTTTTGGGGGGCTGTGGATCAGGCTGAAGGGAGATGCATCTGCTTTGTATTGGGCATCCAACAGCCCCTGATGGGGTATGGCTATTGGAGGCATGAAAAATTTTAGCTCAAGGATGGGCTAGAAATGTAAGCATGATATGACTCTGTCCAAATCCGGTTCTCTTCATTTCCCATGTTCTCCCAGGTATTCAGCCAACTATACCCATGAACCCCTGCCCCTATTTAACCTTACAGTTCTTACATACAAAAGCATCCAGAGTGATCACCTTGCCAATATCAACTAACTTCTACCTCCTCATAGAATCATAGAATCATTAAGATTGGAAAAGACCTCTGAGATCATCTAGTCCAATCGTCAACCCAACACCACCATGACTACTAAAGCATGTCTCAAAGTGCCACATCTACACCTTTTTTGAACACATTTTGCTTAAAATCTCCTCTGTCCCCACATCCCCATGGCTGTTTGGGAAAACTGCCTCAGGGACATTGCAGGAGGTGAGTGGTAATTTGCATCTAGACTATTTTGGCCCTCCTTTGGTTGACTCCAAAGGAATTATGTTATCTTTTCACGTACAAAGTCCTCCACACTCCTGCCTTTGCTTCAGTCTCTGCAGGCATCTCTGGCACCCCCACTCCCACTCTCTGTTTGATCAAAGCTTCCCCTCCTCTCCTTTTATCATTTTTGCATGCTTTAGACTCTCTGCCTCCTCTGCTGCAGCGCATGCCCAGAGCCACCTTCCAGTCCAGAGTACTTTGAGTTCCCCATGCCTTTTCTATCAAGAGCCTTTAGTAACTATGTGGAAGAGTCAGGGTCTGACGTTTATCTCCTCTGTGCAGTTTATATCATTTAACACGCGCAGCTGGGCACATGGGTAACCCTGGTGTACCACAAATCAGGTGGGGAAGTACAGGTATTTATGCTATTCAATGTACAAATGTTAAACGAATGCCTGGGGAAGAAGAGGGCATGGCCGTACTGCGCGTCCCCAGCACTCTTCTGGCCTCCAGCTGTTTCCAGCGCAGGATCCTCCTGGTCTGGATGTGCTGAGCTGTCCCCCAGGAGGGGATGGGCCACCTCAGGAGAAACTCGAGAAACTCAGAATGGAGACTGAGAGCTAGCTGGGTTTCTCCTCCAGTTCTTATGCAAGGTTTTGAAGGGTAGACTGGGGAGCTGAGCCTTGTGGTGTCTGTAAGGGGTGAATAGGACTGCTGTTTTGTCATGGAAAACTGCTTGAAAAGCCACAAGCATAGTGTGATGGGCAATGGCAGAACTCACTGGTACTTGGGGTTTCACTGCTTCTTGGTGGTCTTGCCATGGGCTGGCCTCTTCTGTCTACGGAGCCTTTTTCTGCATTATGGTTTGGTGACAGGAGAGACACAACTGCTTTGTGATCGGTCCCTCTGCCAAAGCCCCTAGGACAGCCACAGATCAACACCCAACTACCTGGATGGATGGATACAGCCAGGCGGAGGAGTCATAACTCTGCCTCCTGACTCTGTGCCATGTCTTGTGGCTTCCCACGCAACTTGTATCCCACCCTGCAGCCCCAGGGGTCATTGCTGGAACAGGTACGGTTGGCCCCCTTGCGTTTGGCTACTTACAGTGACTCAAGGAAAGAGTCATGTTTAAGAAACCAAAAGCAACCCACAGCCACCCCGCGTCACGAGACGCCTGTGACGGCTCCCTGCCACACTGACACTGCGCCACAGTTGTTTGGGGTTCTTGCAAATTTTATTCCAGGATCACAGACACCTGTGTGGTAAGGTGCTGGTATGGTCCACCCTTCTGCTCCAAAATGAGCCAATATCACCCAAATTCCCCCCTAAGGATGCCTACCCAGCTTGTTCTTAAAAACATCCAGTGACGGAGATTCCAGTGCTTCCCTAGGCAATCTACTTGAGTAATTAACTATCTGTTCTGTCAGAAAGTGTTTCCTAATGTCTAGCATCAATCTTGCTCCTTGCAATTTAAACCCCATTACTCCTTGCCCTGTTCCCCAGCGGACACAGCAAGCGATTGATTCCTGTCCCCATCACATCGCCTTGCACCCTCGAGAAAGAAAGTCTCAGGCCGATCACCTGCGGAGATGGCTCTCCTGAGCACGGTCACAACAGCACAGGGGAAAACAGAAAAGGAAGGTGTTTTGGAGTTGGGGGGGTTGGCACAGTGCACTGAGAAATGAGACCCTTAGAAAGCACCTGGGGTTGTGCCAGCTGTGTGCCCGGAGCAGGGGAGCGGGGCAGTAGGGTGGATTTGTGGCATGTGGCCTCCATGCTCCCCTGCTGTGCCGGGGTTGACCACGGCACCCACGGGTGCTGGTGGGCTGCAGGCTTGGGCAGGCGGGGACAGCGGCTACAGTGGCACTAGTGGGACTTGGGGTGACAGGGGAGAGGTTTGACCCGTTCGTGGGGGACCCCTCCTGGTCCAGACCTGGCCTCCTGGCCCCATACCTGCCTCCAGTGCCCTTCCCACCGCCCTGTCCCGCCATCCCTGCAGCCCGTGGGGCTGCCCCCGTTGCGTCCGGCTGCGCCACCGATGCACGTCACTGTGTAACCGAAGCGATGCAGCCCCCCGGGGCCGACCCTCGTCCCCTCCGGCCCCCCGTACAGACTTGCTCCTTTAAGCCTAGCTCCGAAATGACCAGGCTGATCCCTCCCACCTGCCCGCTCCCCCTGGCCTGGCCCTGACGTCAGGGGAAGGCGTGTGGATGCGTGTGTGTGTGTGTGTGTGTGTGAGGCGCACATCATACACACATCAGATACCGCAGGTCCATCAGCAGGCAGCCGGCAGGCAGGCAGGCAGCCAGAGAAAGCCCCCCCAGAGCCGGGCTGCAGGCGAGACCGCTGCTCCTCGCAAGGTAGCGGAGGAGCATTTGGCCCCGCTGAGCACCGATGCTTTGCAGAGCGCAGCTCCAGGGAGCCCGTCGCTGCTAAGGAGGTAAGGGGAGGCACAAAGGCCATCCAGCTATTGTAGCTGGAGGTTAAACTTCGCGTACCGCCTTTTTCTTTCAATCCCGCTTTTATCCTTTTGACGGCGGAGAGGTGCGAGGGTGAAGCGCGACTTCCCTCCTCCGGTTTGGTTATTCCTCACCAGCTTCAGGAACAATAACTCCTCTGGGGGGTGGTGGCAGCGGCATTGCATATCTGCTTTGGCTGCGGGACAAATAGCCGGGGCTTTGCCACAGAGGGCTGGTATCAGCTGGGACCCAGCTCTCGGATTGCCGCGGCGGGGTGAGGCGATTTATAAAAAATCTGTCTTATTAAAGCAGGCTGATAATGATCGGGGCTTGAATTGGGGTTTGTTTGGGACTGGCTGCACTATCCATTCCTGCAGACGGCAAGTTAGATCCACAAAGGAGGAAGGAAGGACACAGACGAGGATGTTTGCGCCAGGTCTTTGAGCAGACACTATTCTAATCAAAAAAACCAAAACCTACAATAAAACAACCAAATCCCACAAACTTGGTATTTGGGAGTGATGATTCTGCATATATGCTTAAAAGGTAAATCAAGCCTCCATGATGGCTTCTCCCTTTGCTTCCCCTTTGCATCTGGCAGTCTGCTTGCTCTTCCCTGTGGCCTCCCCAAGAATTGGGCAGCCCCACACTGACTGTGGGAGCTTTTTATAATCAATCCATAAAGGTGACATTCATATTTTAGCGCTAAGCAAGCTGTATCGTAGGCGAGACTATCTCAGCAAAGATCCCTGGAGTTGTGAGCGTGATTGGCTTAGCTGGGGAGGGGACGCTGTCAGTGTGTATTCCCCCAAAACTGCCTAGTTTATTTTTCCTATAATAATTTGTTTCTCAGCAAAGGGGTTTTTAGCATGCAGCGTAGGTAAGGAAATTGCTTTGCTTGGTGTTTAACTCATAACGGCATGATCTGGTAACCAAAAAAGAGATGGGAGGGGGGAGGGGGGCGTGAGAGGTTTTCATTAGCATCGGACAGAGACAGCATTTATAAAAATCTGCCAGACGCCGAGGAAGTGAGGATGGGGACACGTAGCCTGGCGAGTGCTGCGGTGGCCCTGCTTGCGGTAACCCCTGCTTGGAGCCATCCCGGTTCCCCGGCTGGTTCCTGCCCTTCACGGCAGCCCCCCAAGGGATGCCGATTTGGGATCTCAGCTGGCTACTGCAGCACTGGTGGGTCCCTCGGTGCGTGAATGTGCCAAGAAGCTGAAAAATTGGATTTTGTTTTTGCATTGAGCTCTGGGGACACACTCCCGCCTCTGGAGGGGTGTAGCTCTTCTCTGTTTCAGCCCTTGTCTAGACAGGCTGGGTCGGGGGGGGGCATCAGCCTCTCGGAGGATGGCGGCGGGCCAGAACATCGCTGTCCCTACTCTGTGGGGTGAGGAGATGGCTGCCGGCAGCTGGGTGTGGAGATGGGGTGCCTTTTTGACATACGGAGACCTTTTTGCTACTGAGGTAGAAGGAGCAGGGAGGTTAACCTGACTCCTAAACCGGGGCCGCTGGCAGTCACAAGGGATGGAGCAAACGTGATGGCGAGCGGCAGGCAAGAGCCCGTGTGGAAGCTCGCCGGAAAAAGGCAGCAGGGGGAAAATAACCTCCAGCTCCTCGGCTGGGGCAGGGGGAGCGGCGGCACTCGGGAGACCCAAGCGTGGTGGCAGACAGCATCTGAGCTGGGGATTTGCAAAGGGATGTGGCGGCGTGAAAGGAAACAGCCCATAAAGGCGACGGCAGGCCAGCCGAAGGGTCACGTCCAGAGCCGGAGCGTGACAGCCGCCGGCAGAGCGGCTGCCCGTCTGTCCGTCCTGGGCAGCCTGGGGGTTCCGGCGGATGGGAAGGAGCACAAAGAAGCGCCGCGCAGGAGGGCCGACTCGCCGAGGGCGATTAAGCCAATTAAATATGTATTCCCCCGCCTGGCTGAGGGATGCGTGAGGGGTTTTTCTTCGCTGCTGCTAATGAACGGGGAGTGGCAGACAGAGGCTGGTGCCTCTTCAAAAGGCTTCTTCCCCCCTTCGGGGGGACCTTGAAAGGCTG
Source organism: Scopus umbretta (assembly GCA_013400535.1). Lineage (NCBI taxonomy): Eukaryota > Metazoa > Chordata > Aves > Pelecaniformes > Scopidae > Scopus > Scopus umbretta. The sequence continues at coordinate 51,768 of VZTL01070951.1, forward strand.
TTTAGTTAAACAAGGTCACAGCCAGCACCCAAGTCAATGTGTTTGGCTTTAAAGAGAGGGAGAGAGACAGTGATTTTATTTGATAAACTGCAGACCTTTCAGTCGCTGGTGATGAATGGGGTACTTGGATCTTGAGATAAAAGCTGATGTGTCTACTGCCTGTCTGCCTTAATTGGCCAGGGTTTCCTGCGTTCGCCTGTGAGCGTTCGCCTGTGAGCGCTCCTGACTGTCGGCTTGGAAGCCTGCCCTCCGAAAAATATAAAAGGAAAGCTGGCTGCTGCTGCCCAAGGAAACCCTGTCACCAGAGGGCTCTGGGGTTTCGCTCAAGAGATGGTTTCTTTGGGGATGGGGAAAGACAGACAGGGTAGGGGGTGATCTTTATGAAGAGCATCCTTCCAGGGAACGCTGGGCTCGGTGCCGCTTACACACATCCTTGGCTTGGAGGGCTGTCACGCCCAGGGGACCCTCGGAGCAAAGCCACCAAGGGGAGACAGGGAGGAGCGAGGTGGAGGTCTGGCAGCAGTGGTGGAGGGTGGGTTACGCTGGAAAGGCTTCCTGTGCCCCGTGGCAGAGCCAGGCTGCTGCAGCCTCTGCTCGCCTCCTCAAGGGACGCGGATTTCGTCCCTGCACTGTGTACGTGCGTGGGGTGGACATGGTGTTGTGGGTGGTGTCCACCAGGCCAGGAGAGACCTGGGGGCGGGGAGAGATGTTCTCAGCCCTGGCAGAGGTTAGCATGACCACTGGTCATGGAGGAAAGGAGGTGCCCCAGGTGCCCCCTCCTTGCTGCTTGCTGCTCCTTGTTGCCTGCTGGGGCTGCAGCATGGAGAAAGGGCTGGGGAGAGGATGGTGGGGTGGAGCACAGGGAAGGAAGGAGGACAAGAGAGGCTTTCCCTGCTCTCTGGCTGGGCTGGGAGGGGGAGGAGACAGCGGCGAGGACATGCTCGTGTCTCCCCTCTTCTCTCAGCCTGCTTTTGCTGCGAGTTTAATTTCCTCAGTCTCTTTGTTTGCTCTGGAGATTTAAATGAGGTGGGAGGAGGATACCGCCCCGGAACCCCCGTGGTGCCAAAGCTCCCACAGCCTCAGCTTCACCGGCAAAGCTGGGGGTTCAGCCACCAGGTCCCAATGCTGACCCACAAATTTGGGGTTCTCAAGCCAGGCGCTGGAGAGGGGCAGGGCACCGCTGGCCATGGGAGCTAGTCTTGGCATGGCCTCAGGACAGGGGTCTCTGCTCCAGCCCCAGCTCCAAGCAGGAGTTAGGTGCAATGCCTCAGTTAGAGCAGGCTGCCCAGGGACGTGTCTGGGGGGGTTGCATACCCCCGAAGACAGGGATCCCAGAGCTTCACTGTGCCCTGTCCCTGTGCTCATCCTGGTGAGCTGCCGCCCTGCTCCAGGGCTCTCCCCCACATCCCCGTGGGCCAGCCACAGCTCCCCAAAGTGCCTGTGAGTGATCGCACCCAGCTTGTTCTCCCACGTGGGGCAAGCTTAGCTCGTGGGGGCAAATGGGAGCCCCAGGAGGGCACCCTCCGCTGCTGCCCTTGGGCCTCAGGAGCGGGCTGTCTGCCTCCTCTCCCCCAGCAATGCCCAGCGTGCTCCTGCTCCCCACCACCCCTCGTCCCCTGAACCGGGGAGCCTTCCCGGGCACCCCAGCTTGGGCTGGTCCTACAGGTGAACCAGGGGCAAATCCACGCTCAGTTGCCACTTCATCTGCCCACACCATTTTGTCCCTGCAAGGCTCCCCCGCCCTTCACCTCTTATTTTTCTTTTGCCTCTGGGAAACTTCCATTTTTCCAGCCCCTTGTGGACCCACTGGAGGAAGCTCTTTCTCCTGGTGCCAACCAATCCCCTCAGCATACTAATAGTTTGCTCCAAGCATCATTATTCAGGTTAAATACCCTCCATTGTCCCTAATCTGGTGGGGGAACCAAAAGGCCTCGTCAGCAAAAGCGCACACAGAGGAGGCGCGCTGTGGTGAAGCCATTTTCATAGTGGCGGCTCCATGATGTGACGGAGAACTGAGGGCCGCTTCCCCCAAATCATCCTGCTCATCCCGCCCTGACATCTCCTGGGAAGGCGCTGGATCCTGCAGCGGCGCTTGGAGATCACATCGCTTTTTGCTGCCCAAAAGTGGCCAGGCTGTTTGCCAGCGCAGGCAGGGCAGTCAGACGGGGAGGCACAGATGTGAGCAGAGAAGCAGCTTGGTGGCTGCCCCAGCTTTTGGGTGTCTCGCTTGGGTGCTCCCTGAGCCTCTCTGAGCTGCTCAGGCATGGGGGAAGGAGATGCTGAGCCCGAGTCTGGGAATGGGAGAAGGAGATGCTGAGCCAGGGCACCGGGGGAAAGAGATGCTGAGCTTGGCGGGCCGTGAGCCGAGCAGCCCCGGTGTGGGGTGGACCATGGAGCAGAAGCAGGCGCGTGTACTCCAGTTGCCTCAATGCAGAGAAAAGCCACTGAAGTGCATGAAGAGTTTGGTGTGGGGGTGGATGGGAAGCTAGAGAGGGGAGAGATGTTTCGGAGGGGTTTGTGGCCATGGCTGGAGGTCGCCTTGGAGTGCAGGAGGAAAGTGGTGGCTTCTGCCTTGGGGTGGGTCTCTAGTGTGGCCTCTGCCGCCTGGACCTCGGGGTGAAGCTCTGCAGGGCTGAGAGGGGGCAGCTGTTAGGAGAGTAGCTGAGGCGTGGATGGGCACCAAAGCTGGACTGGCAGCAGATGGGACCCAGTGGCAGGCAGACCCCCTCACAGAGGAAGCAAGCAGAGGTGGGCGAGGGGAACAAGAGTTGCCTGATCCCTCCCCAAAACTTCAGCTGCTCTAGAAACCTTTTCCCATGTCCTTGGTGCCTGCTAATTTCAGAGTGGAGGTGACCCCCTTTTGCACGTCCCCCGAGGGCCTCCCTGTCTCAAGGAGCCGCGGATGAGTCAGAAACCAAATTAAATATTCTTCGGGTTTCCCGGTGTGTGCAGGTGTCATCCCAAAAGATGCTGCATGCCCCAACGGGGCGGGAAGGCCTGGAGGGGGTGACAGGGAAGGGGAAGGTAATTCCATGCGATGTCGGGCTTCTCAGCTCCGGGTGATGGGGAAACCCCCGAGCCTGAGAGGTGATGGAGACAGGTGAGTCCCCACCCAGCACTCCCAAAGAGCAGTGCCCCCAAGCAGCCGCTGGCATGGGGTACCCCATGACAGAGGTACCAAGCATCAGATGCAGTGACTGATGGGAGAGAAATCAGCAGAGCAAAGGCTTTCTGAGCAAGCGGCCGCAGTGCTGATCACGCACCAGAGCGTCTCGCTCGGGAGACTTAAAAATGCACGACCCCCCCAGTTTCATGCTGAGGGTGGTTTGGCGAGGACAGCCGTGCCCACGTTTGCTCTGGCTCCTGCTCTTCAGCAGGCGACCTGGCCGTCAGGCCAATTCTTGCACATCCTCCAGCAGCCAAACCTTGCCTGGCCCTTGGGGCTTTAACTCCTTGCAAACTGCATTATGCCAGCGAAAAACTGGAGCCTGATGACTGCAGTGGCAAGAGGCTGTGCTTGTGTCCTGGCTCATCTGAGGTGCCCGAGGGATGTGTGTGCTCTCGGCAGCCCCGCAATAGCTCCTCGTGTCCCTTCCCGTGTCCCTTCCTGTAGGGATGTACCCAGGCAGGCGGCAGCCACTGACTGGGGCTGAGATTTGGTCTTAAATCGCATAGTGCTGAGGCAACCTCCAGCAGTGGGGAGACCTCAGACCCCTGACCATGACCTGCCTGTTGTGTCAGCCTTTTGTCCTCACCCTTTTAGCAGGAATCTCAGAGGCTGGGACTGGGGGCCCAGGCATGCTGACACTGCCTGAGCATCCTTCCCAAAATGGTCCCTGCCCATGGCAGCTGATGCTCGGCTGCTCCTTTTCCCAGGGCGTGGGTTTTAGTGACTTCATCTCTAGTATGTGGGATTGTCCTGGAAAATGAAAGACGAAGACACAAACCAGGCTCTTTCCTTCCCTTGGGATTGATTTGCTGGAACATCCGGGGTTGCTCCAAGCTGGGATGGGCTTACCAGGGTGATTCCCAGCGCGAGGGGTTGGTGCTCAGTACCGAAGGCTGGCAGCATGCTGCCTGCCCCTACAGATGTGGGGCCAGGAACAGGAGGGACAATTTCTGACAGCAAACTGCCCTTGCCAAAAGCCCCCCTGGGGGGCCAGTAACCACCCCCCGCTTTGCTCCCCAGGTCACAGGCAGCAGATCTGCGCACCCAGGCGCCCTTTCTCCTGCTGCCCACCCACCCGTCTCCAAGACGGAGGAGCCCACCGGCCCCACCATGTCGTCGGACCCCAGTGCTCCGCCAGCGGTGCCACCTCTGCACTCTCCCAAGTCGCCGGTGTGGCCCACCTTCCCTTTCCAGCGGGAGGGCAGCCGCATCTGGGAGCGGGGTAACCTCCTGCTGCGGGACCTGCCCAGCCCCCTCCCCACCAAGAGGACCAGGACCTACTCAGCGTAAGTACCTGACACGTGGCGAGCGGGCTTGGGACCGTTTGGCTGAGCTGAGCGGGGACCAGCAGCAGCGCCTGCAGAATGCTTTACGCCTGGTGCACGTCACCATCGCGGCGCTCGGCATCACCGCACCCACCTGCCTGGGGCGCTGCGGGTGGGTGCCATGCGCTCTCCCAGGGAAAGCCATGTTTTCATAGCAAACCTCTCCTCGTGCTGCCCCCCCGGGCGAGTGCCGACGGTGAGACATCTCTGTCCCTTTCCTCCCGCAGGACGGCACGTGCCTCTGCCGGCCCCATCTTCAAGGGCGTCTGCAAGCAGTTCTCTCGCTCCCAGGGCCACGGGTTCATCACCCCTGAGAATGGCACAGAGGACATTTTTGTCCACGTGTCTGAGTAAGTCTGGGGGTCATGTGGAGCCAGGACAGCCTGGGGGAGCCGTGCTATCAGCTTGGGACTGGAGACCCGTGGGCTGGGGTGGGGATGTCTCCATGGGGTGGGGATGGGGCTCTGCCTGTCCTCTACTCCCCCCTTGCCAATGGATTTTCTTTCCCAAGGCACAATTGGTGGGTCGGGTGCCTTCCTTGGTGCTGGTGGTATGGGGCGGGGGTCCGGCTCTTGGCCCCGGCCCCACTGCTTCTCCTCTCCCGCAGCATCGAGGGGGAGTACGTCCCAGTGGAGGGGGACGAAGTGACGTACAAGGTCTGCCCCATCCCTCCCAAGAATCAGAAGTTCCAGGCAGTGGAGGTGGTCCTCACCAACCTGGCACCCCACACGAAGCATGAGACATGGTCCGGCCAGATCATCGGCTCCTAGGCGCTCAGCGGGGGCCGCTGGCCGCTCGGCCCCACGGAGCAAGCCTGCCCGGCCGCTTGCAGGGGCCGCAGGGGGAGCTGAAGCGGCAACGGGGCCGGGGCTGCCCCCAAACGTGGAGGCGTTTGCGTTCGGTGTCTTTTATAAGGTTATGGTTTCCTTTCTCTGTGTGTGTTTGTAAGTGTCTGTCGAGGGGGACGGGGGAAGCAGAGCCCTCCCCTGCTGTCCCCCGGCTCCAGGGGCAGCTGTGAGCCCTGTGTCCCCTTCCTTGCCCCTGAGGCCATGGGGAGCAGATGAACCAGTCCTACCCCCGGCTCCCCTGCTGCCCCGGGCTGAAGCAAGTGCTGAGAGCAGAAGGGGGCCAGGGGGAGGCTGGTGGGGCTCAGCTAGTCCTCCTGAACCCCTCTCCGGCAAGATGGCCACCCTGCATGGTCCCGCCGGCTGCAGCAGGGCAGCAGCGAGGCATGCTGTGGGGCTGGGGGGAAATGCGGCAGCGTGGGGCAGCGTATCACTGTGCGAGGACCGGGTGGCTGAGACCCATCCCCATCGCTGGCAGCTCACAGCACCTGCCTGAGCCACATCCCTCCATCAAAAGATCTCAGGTCAGCGGTGCCACAGGGAAGCGAGTAGCTTACAGAAAAAAAAAATTAGTTTTAAGGGGCAAATGGCTGCTGGCAAGGTGCTTGGTGTTGTGCCTGGGGGCTGCACCTGGGCATGGGGCAGGGGTGCACTTGGCACCTCTATGCTCCCCATCGCTGCCGGGCCAGTAACGCACTTTTCTTGGCTCGGTGCTGACATGGGTTTGGGGAGAAGGCCACCTTCTCCTCCTCCCCTTGTCCCCCCACAGCCCCCTGGGGACCCCCCCTTCTTCCCACACACGCGTGTGTGTATGTGTGCGTGTGCGTGCACATTTGTAGCTTGCCGGGGGGGGGGCCAAGGGGCTGAAGGGTTTGAGTAGCCTCGGCCATGGGGTGAGTGCAGCCACCTCCTCCCCAGCCCCTCAGTGTAGGCAGGGTCTCGTATACAAAGCACAAACTTCGTTTTTGGTCTTCTCCGCCATACCCTGGCCAGGTGGGCTCCTGCGGTCCCAGGGAGGGACAGGGCAGAGGGCAGCAGGACAGGGGCGGCATGCACCCAGCTGGGCCTGAACTGACCCCAGGGAAATGGTGCCTGTGGAGATTATCAGCCTCTGAAGGGGTTTATTTTGCAGCAGGGCAAGCAGCCCCCCGGGTGGGGCTGGTGACAGTGGTCGGCTCCCCAGGCACCCACTTGGCGGGAGCCGCCGGCGCTGCTGGTCCTCAGCACTGATGGAGAGGGGTGTTTTCCACCTTCCTTGCCGCCACTGTTGCAGTGGGGACAGGGGTCTGCCGTCAGTGGGAGAGGAGGGGGGCAAGGCTGGTGCCACGCGGGACAGCTGGGGCCCTGTGGATTCAGGAGGACCACCGTGTGCTGCCCCAGCCCAGGCTGGCGTGGGGACTGCCCCGAGACCCCGCAGCCCATCTCACTGCCAACCCGAGGCCCAGCTCACCCAGGGGCTGTGGCAACACCGGCTCAGGCCTCAGGCATCCCTGGGACACGCAGTCAGCTTGGCCAAGGCAAACTTTGTTTGATTCTTTTTTTTTTTCTCTTTTTTTTTTTTTTTTTTTTTAAATAAACTAAAACCCTAGACTTGTTGGTGTTTTTACAACTCCAGTGTGGTTCCCGCCTGTCTGACTGTGTGTCGACCTTTGTAACATTGGCAATAAACCATTAAAAGTGACTTTCCCATGAGCCCTGCCTGTCCCGGCTCTTTGTCCTGTGTGCGTCAGAGTGGGGATGCTGGTGGCTTTCCCAGGTAAAGGACCTGGAGCACCCAGGGATTTATCCAGATGGCGGGATGGACTCACCCCCCTCCGCACAGCATGTCCTGGGGGGGCCCGGG